>SKCR01015833.1:0-133141 GCA_019454045.1 Zanthoxylum bungeanum
TTAATTTCTGACGTGCTTTTGCCTTGGACTGTTTCAACTGCATGTAAGTTCAATGTTCCAAGGATTGTGTTCCATGGCTTTTCTTGCTTTTGTCTGTTGTGTGTACACAGCTTGAATGTTTCCAAGGTCCATGAGAGTGTTTCCTCTGATTCAGAATGGTTTTTGGTGCCTGGTTTGCCTGATCAAATCGAAATAACTAGAGCTCAACTACCCGAAATCGTGAAACTGAAGAGTCTTAGTGAGCCAGTTTGGGCAGCTGAAGTAGCTTCTTATGGGGTTATTGTGAATTCATTTGAAGAGTTGGAGCCAGCTTATGTGGAAGAATTCAAGAAAGCAAGAGGTGGAAAAGTTTGGTGTGTTGGTCCTGTTTCATTATGCAACAAAGAAGATGTTGATAAAGTTGAGAGAGGTAACAGGGCTTCAATTGATGGTTCTGATTGCTTAAAATGGCTTGATTCATGGGAACCAAGCTCTGTAGTCTATGTTTGTCTTGGAAGTCTTTATGATTATTCAACTGCTCAACTGATAGAGCTTGGTTTAGGCTTAGAAGCAACAAAGAAGCCATTCATTTGGGTTTTAAAGACAGGAGAAAAAACAAAAGGGTTAGAGGAATGGCTTTTGGAAGAAAAGTTTGAGGAAAGGATTGAAGGGAGAGGATTTTTGATCTGGGGTTGGGCTCCTCAAGTGGTAATACTGTCACACCCTGCAATTGGAGGGTTCTTAACACATTGTGGCTGGAATTCGATACTGGAAGCTGTGTCATATGGCTTGCCAATGGTTACTTGGCCATATTTTGCAGATCAGTTTTGCAATGAGAAGTTGGTTGTGCATGTATTGAAGATTGGAGTGAGGATTGGGGTGGAACGTCCTCCGAGGGTTGCAGATGATGAGAAGAATGGGGTGCCGGTGAAGAAGGAAGATGTCAGAAAGGCTGTAAACGCGCTCATGGATGAAGGAGAAGAAAGAGACGAGAGAAGAAGAAGAGCTAAAGAGTTTGGGGAGATGGCAAAGAGAGCAATAGAAGAAGGGGGATCTTCTTACCTTAACATCAAACTGTTGATCCAAGATATTATGCAGCAAGCACAGTGTGGTGAGCTAGCCAACACAAGAGATTAAGATGTCTCTATAACCTTTCTTTAGTATCGTATCATTGTAAAAACTTTATTCAGCAAATTAATAAGTAATTTATGTCAGAGAAGTACTATTGCAGATAATTTCTACTCTCATCAAAGAAGACACTATGCACAAAAAAAATTTGACAAAGAATTGTGTTCAATTTTTGAATTAATATAAATATAAACGTAATTGTACAAATGATCTCAGACTCTAAACACTAAACAGCATGCCAGAAGATCAGTTCTTCTTTCCAAATACTAGTTTACTTTCTGTGTTTACCACTACTACTCCCACTACTGGAACCTTTTGAGCCCTCGGATAGAAAAGTATCTAGTTTAGCAACAATCAGAGTTTCAAACTTATGGCCTTTCAATGCGGTTCTTACCTTTCGTACCACTTGTTGCTTCATCACCCTTCGTTCAGCTATCGAAAGATATTTGCATTTATCTATCCCCTTGAGAAATTCAACCAGAGTTTCACCAGAGGCGCCACTGGCTTTATCAAATTTCACAAGCTTCTCCACCACCTGCAATGAAAGCATCCGCTCTAACCAGGCTTTCTTTCCCAATTCTACAATATCCATAACGCAGTGCATGTTCACTTCTCGAGTCTTCATTGTTTTACCTTCGAGTGATTGAGCGATCCTTTCTATGAGACCCACCATAAAAATCTTATTCAACACAAGTAACCCACCATTGCTGAAAAACATCTGGTGCAATGCTGTGTAGGCTGAATCCTGAATCTCTGAGACACTGCATTGCATCAGCTTAACAAGCTCAGGGATTATATCATACTCGAGAAACTTCTTTATGCAAGGTTCTCCACCGGCACAAGCCAACTTTGTAAGTAAAAAGGCAGATTCAGATCTTACAGAATTTTGCTCTGGGTGTGCATATTGCAGAAGCTCCGATAACTTTTCAATAAGGGGGCTTTTTACAATCATTGCTCTGATCCTTGGATCACCTGCTTTCTCAAGGAATGGTATGAGATCTTGCATTGCCCCTAGTATTTGCTTGTTACCACCATCCAATAACCTGTGAATGGCATCTTCAAAGGTTTGTGGCTTCGGTGAAGAGGGAACAATTCGGCCTGGCATAACAAATGTTTCCAAACGAAGCCTCACTTGCCATGGCAAAAGTTCCAGATTAGCTGGTCGAAGAGAACCATTTGCCGGGGGACCTGCCAGCTCATAGAACGCCTTCAAAGTGACAATTACATGGTGTTGCACTACTTCAGAACCATTCTCGAGAAGTTTAACAAGGTTCTTCTCAATTTCAAAAGCAAACATTTTCTCAACAGCTTTTAATTTTCCAGCTTTGGCCAATGACACGAGTATGGAGAACATGCTCTCATGCCATTCCTCAGCATCATAAGAGAGCAGATTGGCCAGCTTATCAAACGGTATGCTTTGAAGCACCTTTTCAACTGTCTCTGGAGTTCCAAATTCTGCAAGCTTTGTGAGGACAGTTAAAATGTTAATTTGGATCGTTCGGTCCTCACATTTTTCTAATAAAACAGCTAGCTTATCAACTGCTCCAGTAGTTTCAATGGCTGGAAAATATGAGCCATAATCTCCCTTACTGAATATATTCGTGATAGCTTCTGCAGAAACTGCAGTTAGACTTTGTGAATCTCTTGAGATAAGATCGGCAATCCTAGGTCCTAATATGCCACTAAAGTATGCTCTGCTAGCTTCAAGTTCGGAAATGGATTTGCTAGCCATCAGAGCCTGGAGAATAGCTTCCAAGGTGATAATCACCAGCTTTTCTTCTGGAACTCTGAGGGAAGACTCTACCTTTTTCTCGGCAATCCTTTTTATGCTCTCTTTCCCAAAAATAAGAAGCCAAGGGCAAATAAATGCAATTTCTTCAGATTTTGACTCCTTTATTAGTATCTCAATAGAATCATTTGTCTTGCTATCAAGGTACAGAGAAACCATATCATGAACTTGGTATAAGGGATCTGTATCATCCTTCATAAGCAAGGATCCTTCAACAAGCTTGCATACCGAGAGAGAAAATAGACTTTTCTGCCCAAGAATTGCCCATGTTGCTTCCAGGCAAGCTTCTGGTACAGGTTCTGCCCATGAAAGAGAAGAAAGAGCTATGAAGAGTCTTTTGGCGTCTCTAGGCATTGCTTCAAGACTAAACTCAAATGACCCAAAAATTGTTAGAGTATTTTCAGCTTCTTTCTCGTTCACATATGAGACAGGACCTGGAGCACATGTGGCAAAGGTCGATAAATTTGTGATGGCCTTTTCCCATTTCTCAGCTCTCAGCTCTTTCCTCAGAGCCTTGCCCATAACAGCAACTGTTAGAGGATGGTGACCGCACCGTTCAAGCAAGCTTTCAGCTACAGCCTATAATATAAAGATTTTCTCAAAATATCAGAAGGTAATTAGTGGAAAAAAAAGTAGCAAAATGGAAGTGAACAAAGCAGATAATTGGATGTGATAAGATGGACAGTATGAGTAATTAAGTTTAGGGATTTTCATCTTCATCGTGATCCACAAGGCAACATCTATGTATTATTCTTTCAATGAGAGGATGTGGGGAAATTTTCTAATCAAGTATTTAAGACTTTTATAAATTTATAGTTGATTTACATAATTTTTGTAGAGGCTAAGATGATTCTATTCCCTGATTAGATGCTGATTAAGGAGAAAATCATCATAATCACTTGAGGAAAATTTTTATAATTTGACGAAACAGCTCTCAAGGTCACAGAATCAAGTGGAATCTTCCCAGAGATGATTTTCTGTGTCTCATTAGTTCCAAAATTAGATCCTTCTGCTGCAAGACTTGGTGAATCAAGCTAGCACATCCAAACTTGCCCAAAACTGCCATTGATGATTCTAAAAATAGCTTGATACTTTTAAGTTTAGCTCACATGCAAGGGAAGCATTTAACTAATTGACA
The DNA here is from genome assembly GCA_019454045.1 of Zanthoxylum bungeanum. Taxonomy (NCBI): domain Eukaryota; kingdom Viridiplantae; phylum Streptophyta; class Magnoliopsida; order Sapindales; family Rutaceae; genus Zanthoxylum; species Zanthoxylum bungeanum. Next base: position 4,035 of record SKCR01015833.1, read on the forward strand.
GCCACACACTCCGCAGTACAATGTAATGATTTGGAAAAAGATATATTAGATTGAGTCAATTCGTACCGGTAGCTCTTGTTCAGTGAGGAGGCTATGGTAGAGAAGGATTGATTTGCTTATCTCCATTATATCATCTTTGCTCAACTCTACCTTCTCAGCTTCTGTTATTTCGTAGACAGCTTCATTTCTGGTTGTTACTAAGTACTTGCAATCATTATCATACAGCTTTGCAAACCGCTCAACTATGTCCTGCTCCCACACATCATCAAGAATTATTAGCAAACTCTTTCCATACAAGGCTTCTTGAAGAAAGCAACAAATATATTCAAGATCTCCGCTGTTCTCATCCTTAATCTTCTTCCAAAACCCTATCTGCACCAAGAATTTACTAATTTTTCTTGCTAACCGCTTCTGGTAATCAGACTTACTACCATTGCAAGCAGCTCGACTACACCATTGCCCAAATCCAAGTTCAACTGCTCCACCCACAAATCTTGCTGGAGGATTAGATGCTACTTGACGAGCCAAACAAGACTTCCCAATACCTGATAATCCAACAACTAGAATGACCCGATGAGTTTCCTCCTGTTCTAGCAAATTCCTCAAAAACTTGGATTTACTAGAAACTGGGTAGCCTTGTTCAGCCTTTACTTTCAATCGAGTTTGAACTTCTTGTACAGTTAATTCTATCACCTTCTCAACATTTTGCGCCAAAATTTGAGATTCAAGCCACCAATTCAAGTCAACCTTGATAGAGTCCACTAGTTTCCCTAGTGGATCACCAGACATTGAAGTCCATACTACATGAGCAAAGTTCTTGATTTTACCCTTTGACAACATTTTTCTCGCCTTCCTGATCTTTGGATGAAGCCTTTCAATCAGGGCATTCAAACTTTGAAGTTGGCGATCTAATTGGGAGTTATGAAGCTTGTAGACATGTTTTTGCTTAATTCGGCGCATCAAATTCTCAAGATCACACACGAAATCCTCTAGGCATCGGATTCTCTTCGGAGCTTCATCAAGATTCCTAGAGGCTTGTTCTAATGCACCAACAGCCCCTACCATACTTGAAACTATTTGAGTTGCTGCAGAAACAACTTGCAAGGCATCCATTACTACTTGAAATATCACACTAGCTATATTTCCAAATTTTGTATCGTAATACAGTTGTGCCCAAACCAGCGATTACTATAACACCAAGAATTTAGAAATAAACCCCTAATTGATCCACCGACACATAGCTGAAATAGTAAGTTGAACCAGTGACAATAATAATCCAATTTTGCCAAATTGTAACAGAAGTATGCAAATCATGCCTGTAGAAACTCTCCACAATACTCCATATACCATTTTCAGGACACTTTGATAACTCCATCATTTGTCTCTCCGTGAGTTTAAGTCGAATCAATCTTACTAGCTACAATAAAAAATCAATCAGCATTATCAATTTTTGAAATACAATTATACATCATATTATAGCCATGAAAAGAGTACACACTCAAGTGAAAAACAACTAATTTCTATTAAATGAATTTACATTCTATAACCAACCAGTACATGACAGAAATACCCAGTTTCCATATTGAGTTATACAATCTCTAATTACAGGGAAACAAATGTATTAATCTCCTATCGAGAACAAAACTGTTCAATGACAACAACAAATGAAGTGATCATAAAGCTCATAGATTGTGAACATTCAGGCACAAACCCAATTCAAGTTAGTAAATGATCTCTAAAAGGAAAAAGAATTTAATACAATCAAAAACCAAGTTTCTTCATAAAGTAAAAAAAAAAAAAATTGAAGATTAATACCTCAGATCAAAGCTGTGTAATCATACCCTATCGGCTTTTGAATACTGGAGGTAGTGGAAACACTCTATCGACCCAAGACTTGCACTTTTTGAGTGTCTTTAATATTCTTAATAAAAGATTAATTGCAACTAAAAAATAATGATTTTTGTAAAATTAAAAATAAAAACAACAAGAACTGAGATAATATTCATCATCACAATTCACAACTCGAAGGTCAACGCCATGCGGCTGAAACACTGTGTCACACGTTTGGTATAAGTCTAAGGTGACAGACCAATGAAATTGCGGATTGGCACGTGTGAGGATAATATATAGGGAACAATGGTTTGCATTTGCATCCAATTATATTTATTGAGTGACTCATTGTTATGAGTTTTTTTTTTTTTTCGGGTTCAAACTTCAACCATCAAAAAGTTTTCCATTATTTCATTTGTCTTTTTCCTTCGATATTTATTGTTATTTTTTAAATTTTCGTAGGGAAGTCAAAAGTATTAATTTTTGGTACGTAAGTCCATCATGTGCCTGATGTCTCCATTTAGAATCGTTATTATTTTTTTTTTCAAGTCATCGAACTGAATATAAGGGTGGCAATTTGGGTCAGAATTCGTTTATTCGTTCGATTCGATTCGCTTTAAAGCGAATACGGGTTTGAAAAAATGGATTCGTTTAATAAATGAGTCAATTCGATTCGATTCGTTTATTAAACGAATCAAATACGAATTTAAGCTCATTGATTCATTTATTCGTTAAGGATTCGTTTTATTATTTTTATTTACTAGTTCTTGTTAATTTTCAATTAAGATTCGAGAAATTATAGTTATTTATCATAGAAAAAGTAATATTTTCGATATTTGGTGAGGTATTTTTAGTAAATATATTAATTACATATTTCATATGTTTATATTTATGAAGAATTAATGTAAATCAAATGTGGTAAATTATTTTATTAAATAATATCATTGACTAAACGAATATTCGTATTCGATTCGTTTCGTTTATGATTTGATACAAATTCGATTCGTTGATTCGTTTTGTCACCCCTAACTGAATAGGATGGTTGCCTGTTTCAAACATTTTCAGTTTAAAATTCATTGGACAAAACTAAGATTAAATGGCAGAATCTGTTCATATATAATGTTAAAAAACAAATTAAGCATACTTAATTTAAGATTATTTAGATTCATTGTGACGGTTTACAGTGCTTCCATGAGATTAATCGAATGGTTATTAAATAACCTTGTCCACTCATACCTACAAAAAAAAATATCATTGTGATGGTTTGGCTTATGTACAATATAATGTGATCTAAATCTCCTACACTGATAATAATAATGTAAAGAAGAGACGTCATTGAGAAGTGGAGGAGAAAATTCAAGTCAAATAAACATTTTAAGAAATATCTTTATTGTTTCGTTGTTCAAAATAACCTAATATTATAATCTTATAAATGATTAAAAATATAAAATAAACCAGCTGGAGTAGCTCAGTTGGTTAGAGCCCACAAGGTCGAAGGTTCAAGCCCTTCCTCTCTAGCCAACAGATACTCGGACAGCATTTGAACTGTTAAAAAGTTTGATATTTTGTCAGTTTGAAATTTAAAAATTCATTTTTTAGGAATTTTTTTAAAAATAAAATTTAGAGAATTGATTATAATCTCTAAAGAAAAATAATAATAATAAAAAAAATGATTTTTAAAAATAAAAAATCAGTCAAAAGTTGATAAGTCCGGTACTATTTGACGAGAAATGTTGATTAAATTGATAAAAGTACTCAAAGGAATTTTTTTGACTAGTTCAAGATATGGAAGAGGCAGTTTGCAGCATTGAAATTTGAAACAATTCAAGCCATGAACTTGCAACATAACTGCACATTGTCTAATTAAAGTGACATGTAAGAGCAAAGTCTCTAGTTTGATTTTCCACTGATAGATTTTATGTAATCCCGTTTTTAAATTAATGAATTTCATTTCGTTTCAAAAAATAAAATATTATTATTTTTAAAAATAAAAAAATAATAAAAAAAAAAACTTCCCACTTGCCCACTTGCTCACTGACATTGAAGCCCAAAAGCAATGCCTCAGAGATACGACAACATCTTAACAAACACTATACAAGTAACTTCTCATTTTTAGTACCCATTACGACATCTAAAATGTAAAAAGCAAAAAGAAACAAGTGGGCATTGGGACCAAAAGTTGTCCATCTATTTATTTGTTCAAAATGCATGAAGGAGCAAGAATTGGATGAAGCAACATTCCTTTTATTGCCACATTTTGCACTTGTTGTTTCCCTCTAATAAAACCACACCCATCAACCCAAATCCATTCCCATTTTCTCTTATCTTCATCTTCTCTCCAAACAATCATTCCTGACCCAACTCCTCTATACAAACAAATTGCCCCATTTGCCCCCACACATTTTGTGCTACCCCAACTTGCCTTCCCACCACCTATTAGTCTCATCCCCATTTCTATTGGCACCTTCTCAATTAACCCCCAAATCTCATCCTCCTCACTAAGCTCCCACACACAACCACCCCCACCGCACGTGCCACCGATAAGTGTCAACCCCCCATTCCGTGAAACCAACGTGGCGAATTCTAATTTGTCTGCTCTCGGTACACTTAGCTCTCGCCACGTGTTTGACCTAATATGGAAGCCCATTACACTATAGGCCCGAGCGGATGTGATCCAGTACAACACCCCGTTGGTGTACACGCTCTCGTTTGGTGTCCAAACCGTTAGCCTCACCGCGAATTCTACGGGCATGGGGCCTATTATTTGCCACGTGTCATGCCTCGAGTCATACATTTCCACCGTGGACTCATATGTGGCACCACCACGTGGCTCTTCTGACATCCCGCCTGCCACGTAGATTCTGAAATACGGAAATGGGCCATATTGGGCCGGGCTTTCTACCACAACTCCCACAGCTGGATTAATCCTAGAGATATTCAACAATGGGAGGTACCTAAACTGCCTGGTGAATGGATTACACAAAATCAACTGAAGAATTGTAGAATTTGCGGGTCTAAAAAGAAGGAAACTACCGATTGGACAAACGGGTCGGACCGGATCTAGCAAGAAGTCGAGAGATAACACGTGCCACTTGTCAATCACCGGGTTGTGAACATAGCAACACAGGCCACGGTTACGTGTAGGCAAAGCCAGGAACCATGCAAGCTGGTGCTGGGACATTGAGTGGAGGTTGTAGAGCTTGGCACACGAGTGCCAATGGGTGCAAACTGATTTGGCACGTGCCAAAGAGTCTGGAGAAAGGAAGGAGAAGATGTTGGCTAGAAGATCAAAGGGAAGATGGCTCCACATTTTTTTAAAGGAACAAAAGAATGGTGAAGGTTTTTCAAGTTTGTTGTGTGTGTATATATAAGTACAAGTTGGTGGTCACATAGCGGCAGCAATTATTGGAGGTGAATTATTGGTAGCATATGGCTTTGGGATGTGCGAAGCCACATGTGAGTCTATCAATTTTTATTTGTTTTTCTTGTACTATGGTTGGTTCTTGGAAGAGTTCAATAGACTATATATTGAATATAAGAAAATAAAAAGAGGAGAGAAAAAATTCTTCCTTTTTGCATATACTTTTTTTTTTTTTTTTTTTTTTTTTTTTTTTTAATCTTTTGAAGATGGGTTCGTTCTTTAGTGTGAGGTGATCATTGTAGTTTGATTAATTAAATGTGATTAACTCAAGGTGTAATTATAATAGATTTATAAAAATGTAAAAAGGGTATTGTGGAGGAGCCAAATTTTTTTGATAATGGAGATAAAGTGGAAACTAGCACACGCTATAATAACATTTTAGAAGGATTAGTTTGTCAACCTTGGGATTATGATGTTGATGGCATTCTTATCATATATTTATTATTGTTTTGAAAATCAAAGCGAAAACAAATTGAAAATTGAAAATCGAAAATGAGTATTGTTGGTGGTATTTTCAGGTCCTATGTGTAGGCATTGCATTTTCGCATGTGAAACCCGATGATGAGTCTCAGTTGGAGGCACTACCTTTTTAGCTAAGGATATTGCGGGAACAGAGGTCGGAAGGGGAGATCCGAAATAAGTACGTCATCAAGTCCATTTCACAAGCTCACTGTCTTCGTTAGTGCTGCGTTCGTTACTTCGTTCGAACGTCAGGCAGATTGCAGACGTTCGTGTGGCGTTCGAACGGCGTCGGTGTTTCTGGTTTTGCTGCTACCTCGCACCCCAGCCCAATTAGCTCCCCAAAGCCCATAAAACACATCCCAATTTAATTAAATTAAACATTAAATATTAAATAAAATATTTAAACCATTTACCAATTAAATAAAACACAAAATATAATCATACCTAATGAAGATAAATCAAATATATTAACTTCCTAACTAAACAAATCACATACTAAATTAAAAAGATGTCATGCCTAATTAAAATCAATCATAACAAATTAAAGATATTGACTTCCTATTCTAGCCAAGATTTGTCCCCCCTCAATCTAATCTTTCCTTGTTGAATACCAAATCAAATCCTCTTTTTAATGCACCAAATCCCTTCCTTGTGAGACAAGGTGAAGCCCTAGCCTTTCTCTATATAACCACACCTCTCCAAGCCATCCCACTCCTAGTTCACGCCCATTCACAAACAAAAAGAAAAAAAAAAAGAATTTCCAACCCCTAGCTCATGCACATAATAAAACAAACAACTCTCTTCACCCCCACCCTCACATTACCGAAAACAACAAGCCCTCAAACACTCTCATATTACCGAAAATACAATAGCCATTCACACCCCCTCCAACCACCAAAACAACTCCTAATCACCACCGAAAATAGCAACCCCCTAAGCCTCCACACATCACCGAAAAATATACCCCCAACGACAGCCCAAACACGCCCCAAACAGCCACTAAAGTACCCCCGAACAGCAGCCCCCTTCCCACCGAAACTGACCCAAACCAGTCCCTAAATCACGCCCAAACAGCAGTAATTTAACCCCTAAAACAGCAGCAAAATACACTTAAAGCATTCCCTAAAAATCTTAAAAACAGTAACATAAAAAGACTGCATTCATAATCCTTAAAATAATCACACACAACGGCACTAAGAACCCACACAAATTCGGAACAGTCAGTGGAAACAGCAAAACAGGTGACTTGAACAGTGAGCAGCAAAACAGAGGCCGAACAGTAGCAGAACGGAGTCCAAACAGCAAAGCAGTGAGCTAGGACGCTGAACCAGTGAACCAGAGAAGTTGAGGAGCTGTCCCCTTCCGACGTCTGTGAAACGCAAGCCTGAAAGTTGGCAAAAAGGTTAGACCTGAGGGTATCTTTCACACTCGTTTTATTTGTATTATTTGTTGAATATTGCTTGCATGGTTGTCATGTTGAAATGCATGTTGTGGCCCTTGAGTAGATAAATATGCATGAATTATGAGATGTTGTATGTTGTGGCTGTGGAATAAAATGAGAGATGTGTCAACTCTCGCGGTATATCGGATGGAAACCCGGACATAAATTTCATAGCCGATTCCGAATGGACGGTAATATGATTTGTACTCGGGACACAACTCCACGTACCGCTTGAGTAAACGGCACCCTCTTTTGCTTTGTGTTGCTTTGGTTTATTTATTTTTCGTCACTTGAATTCTGCATGTTGCTTATTTATGCATGATTCAATCGAGCGCATGGGCTTAGTAAGTGGAATGAAAGATCCCCTATGGGGAGGGGTTAAAGCCCTTAACCACGATGCTTCGCCGCGCCGGTTGATGTGTGTTCGGTTGAATGTAAGATGTGTTCAATCGGGCATACTTAGTTTGATATGATTGTCTTTATGTTTGTATGCATGATGCGATCGAGCGCATGGGCTTAGTAAGTGGAATGAAAGATCCCCTATGGGGAGGGGTTAAAGCCCTTTACCACGATGCTTTGCCGCGCCGGTTGATGTGTGTTCGGTTGGATGTAAGATGTGTTCAATCGAGCATACTTAGTTTGATATGATTGTCTTTATGTTTGTATGCATGATGCGATCGAGCGCATGGGCTTAGTAAGTGGAATGAAAGATCCCCTATGGGGAGGGGTTAAAGCCCTTTACCACGATTCTTTGCCGCGCCGGTTGATGTGTGTTCGGTTGGATGTAATGTAAGATGTGTTCAATCGGGCATACTTAGTTTGATATGATTGTCTTTACGTTTGTATGCATGATGCGATCGAGCGCATGAGCTTAGTAAGTGGAATGAAAGATCCCCTATAGGGAAGGGTTAAAGCCCTTTACCACGATGCTTTGCCGCGCCTCGCATTGTACTATTCACCATTTATGTATTACATCCCATTTCATGCATCAGATCTGTTCCAGTTCGAACGCGTCTACGAACGCGCGTGCATTTTGCCTTATCATGCATCAGGTCTCATTTCCGTTCGAACGCGTTCACAAACGCCATACGAACGTGAGCATTCTGTTTCATTTCCGTTCAAACGCGTTCACAAACGCCATACGAACGTGAGCATTCTGTTTCATTTCCGTTCGAACGCGTTCACAAACGCCTTACGAATGTGAGCATTCTGTTTCATTTCCGTTCGAACGCGTTTACGAACGCTACTCGAACGAGAACCTTCTGTTTACCGTTCGAACGCGTCTACGAACGCTGCACGAACGCACACGGTAAACAGATCCTCTTGCATCACATTACGACATGTCCATCTTAGCATATAGTTACCCTCTTTTTTATGTTATGCATTTGTATTACCCCTCTAGTTGTCTATTTCTGTTATGCGCTTAAATATCTTTTCTTAATATGCATGCTAATAAGAATGCTATTTGTTTGCACTTCTGTGTCCACCAATGCGTTAATTAACTTGTATGCTTGCCGTATGATAATCCTTATGTATGCAAATTGAGACATAAATTACATGCAAATAAGCTGTATGCAAATTCGGATATGTGTTACATATAAATTTAGATGAACTTGTTGATGTATGTATACGAATGTAGAAGCATGATATTCTTAGAAATAAGTGTTACTTAAGCCTGATTAAATTATTATATAAATCCTTTCATTACAAGTGGCATAAGTAAGGGACCATTCCGAACCCAACGGTTTGAGGTCTTCCCTTGTGAGGGGTGAGTGCGGCCTTAAATCTCATTTTCCCGGTTCACACCGGGTGGCGACTCCATTATTCTCCGGCAGCATGCGTCGCCCCAGATTTCTGTGTTCCCACACTATGATATTTAAGCAATACGGTAGGGTTAAAAATGGTAAACTCCTTTGTTGATCGAGATCATTAATACTGACCCGACCACATGAGTTAGGGGCCGAGCACTTATGATCTGTAACCCGACCACATAAGATCGGACGACCGGTCATTATCAGATCGACAACAGCATTCTCAGTTAAAAAGACCATCATGACCGACCTCATGAAGACCAGGAGTATGGCGGGATATGCTCCAGAAGATAAGACATCTTATTCTTACGGATAAGAAGATAAGTTATCCTACTTTCTTGGGGAAAGGTTGATAAGTCAGTGTCCTAATAAGATATGGGAAGTGAATGAGTTAGTGTCCTAATAGGATATGTGAAGTGAAGGTAGTTTCAACTAGGAATCCTTATGGGAAAAGGAAAATTGTTTATTTGCTATTATAAATAGGAGGGGAAAACGTGCTTGTAATGGGGGGGTAACAAGTTGAGAGTTGAGAAGAGAACAAGAGAGAATTAGACTTGTAAACACAAAACATATCGGAGAAACATATTTCAGTAATAAAACATCGTCTGTTCTGTGCCCGTGGATATAGGTTGGATCTGATCCGCCGAACCACGTTAAATCTCTTTGTTGATTGGTGCATTTATCTATCTTTTGCCAAATTTGCTTTTGGTTTCCCATAAACAAAACAAATTCACAGTTGGAGGAGGATTGTCTCGGAAGTAAAAAACCCTTATTGCCCCTGAGACCAAAATCCGCCGTCAACAGTTGGCGCCGTCTGTGGGGATTCAACGAAAAGTAGCTCGCGTGGTAAGACAATGGCAGAATGTGGGAATCGCCAGTCGTAGGGGAGTTCAACAGCAGAATGGATGAAGAAAATAGAGGAAAATATGAGGAAAGATAGGGAGGAAAATCAAAACTTGTTGAAGTCCATGATGAACAGACTGGAGAGGATGGAAGAAACGAATAATGAAAAGCTTGAAGCCGGAGCCAGTCGGAGGGGAGGCGAAATAGCAGAAGGAAAAAGGGTCGCATATATGAGTAATGACGATGAACCGAGGAGGAAGGGTCCCTACGGGATGAGGTCCGTAGTGGTAGAAAAAGATTTACAAACGGAGGACACGTGGGAAGAAGAAGAGGGGAGACAGTCACTAGATTCTTCCTATGATGGCCCCCGCGACACCAGAAGGGAAGATAGGAAGGATGGTGAAACTGGACAGGAAATCTCAAGCCATGAGGAACGCCGCACCTGGGGTGACAGACGCAAAGAAGGCCGCACGAGGCGGCACGGTAACACAGATAGCAGTATAAAATCTTGGTTAAGAAAAGAAATGGCCAAGTGGGAAGTGAACCTCAAAACTGACACGAGAGATGCTCGGGACGGCGATGTTGAATCTCCCTTCACATAAGAAATAAGGTCGGTAAAATTCCTAAGACGATTCAACATGCCGTCCATGACGCCCTACAAGGGCCACATTGATCCAAAATCCCACATTGAGAGTTTTGTCATGTTGATGGAGGTCCAATGAGTAGTAGGGGATGCCGTTTGCAAAGTATTCCCCCTAACCTTGGGGGGATCTGCCATTCTGTGGTTCAGAAGTCTTGCCCCGGGAAGCATCAGTAGCTTCGCTCAACTCAGAAGGTTATTTGTTCGGCACTTCAAAAGGGCCTGCGTACCAAAGAAAATAGTGGGAGAATTGAGACTGATGAAGCAGGAAAGATTGCCCGGGGAGTAGACACCCGAAAGGCTAAGATACTCAGGTCAGACAACCAGTGGGATTCGATCAGAAATTTTAGGAGACCAGTCCCGGAGCAGAAGAAACTCATACCGACACCTCCGAGTAGTCATGTTCAAGAGATAAAGTCATATGTCCAAGTCAACCGTGTCGCGGGGAGGATAATATACACCCCCTTGAACAAAACTATGACCCATATAGTTCGGGAAATCCAGGATAAAGGTATGTTGGCCGAGCCTAATTTGAGGAGGTTCCCGATTGAGGAGGGAAATAGTAGGGCTTACTGTATCTACCATAACGTAAGGGGACATGCCACGAATGGGTGCAGAGACCTGCAGGAGCAGGTGGAAGACTTGGTGAAAGAAGGCTATCTCAGTGTGTACATAGACCATTCGGTTTTTGAGGTCGACCAAAGTTGATAGCGGAAGTCATCCGGTCGGATGCGTGGAATGCTGAGATGCAGAGAGGATGTGTTAAGAAGAGCCTTGCTTGTAGTGACCCTTGTAGAGTTGCAAGAAAGGCAACGAATCCCAAAAATGTGAGTAAGACCTCTTCTGTCTTAGGCTGACAATTGATTATGCTTGTTTGTTATGGCACACACAATGGTTTTGATGTTTCTTTCCGATTCGGGTAAACTCTTGTACCACCGAGACAGATGTTTCTCTCCGGCTCGAGTCTGCTCTTGTACCGCCGAGATCGATGTTTCTTTCTGCCTCGGGTCTGCTCTTATACCGCCGAGACCGATGTTTCTTTCAGGCTCGGGTCTGCTCTTGTACCGCCGAGACCGATGTTTCCTTCCGGCTCGGGTCTGCTCTTGTACCTCCGAGACCGATGTTTCCTTCCGGCTCGGGTCTGCTCTTGTACCGCCGAGACCGATGTTTCTTTCCGGCTCGAGTCTGCTCTTATACCGCCGAGACCGATGTTTCCTTCCGGCTCGGGTCTGCTCTTGTACCGCCGAGACCGATGATTCCTTCCGGCTCGGGTCTGCTCTTGTACCGCCAAGATCGATGTTTCATTCCGGCTCGGGTCTGCTCTTGTACCGCGGAGACCGATGTTTCTTTCCGGCTCGGGTCTGCTCTTGTACCGCCGAGACCGATGCTTCTTTCCGGCTCGGGTATGCTCTTGTACCGCCGAGACCGATATTTCCTTTCGGCTCGGGGCTGGATTCGTTCCGCCGAGGCCTCTTATTTAATCGGCTCGGGGCTGGATTCGTTCTGCCGAGGCCATTTTTGTTTCTCTCAGCTCGGGGTCGGGTTACGTCCCACCGAGTCTGTCTTTTGGACTGTGGACGTAACATTTCCCCCAGTGCCAAGTGTTTCTCTCAGCTCAGGGTCGGGTTACGTCCCACCGACTCTGTCTCTTTGGACTGGGAACGTAACATTCCCCCAGAGCCAAGGGTTTCTCTCAGCTCGGGGTCGGGTTACGTCCCACCGAGTCTGTCTTTTGGACTGAGGACGTAACATTTCCCCCAGTTCCAAGTGTTTTCTCTTAGCTCGGGGTCGGGTTACGTCCCACCGGGTCTGTCTCTTTGGACTGGGGACGTAACATTCCCCTAGAGCCAAGTGTTTCTCTCAGCTCGGGGTCGGGTTACGTCCCACCGAGTCTGTCTCTTTGGACTGGGGACGTAACATTCCCCCAGAGCCAAGTGTTTCTCCCAGCTCGGGGTCGGGTTACGTCCCACTGCATGATCTAATTTTCGGCTTTAGTTGTCCCCTCAAGGCCGAGCCTCGAGAGATCGTTTGCAGGAGATTATTCGGAGCAGATTATGAAAGATAAAAAGTGGAATAGAAACATGTAAAAAAAAAAAAGACAGGCCGAACACCTGAGTCAGACTGAGGATGAGATAAGTGTAGGCCGACGAATTTTCTCCTTCAAAGATTGGCCACCAGTTCACCAGCAAATACCACACTTTTTATATAGTTCCCAGCACCAACTCGTACACTTGTTGGAACCGAGAACTAGAGGATAGATGTTGGTGGTATTTTCAGTTCCTATGATATTTAAGCAATACAACAGGGGTAAAAATGGTAAACTCCCTTGTTGATCGAGATCATTAATACCGACCCGACCACATGAGTTAGGGGCCGAACACTTATGATCTGTAACCCGACCACATAAGATCGGACGACCGGATATTATCAGATCGACATCAGCATTCTCAGTTAAAAAGACCATCATGACTGACCTCATGAAGACCGGGAGTATGGCGGGATATGCTCCAGAAGATAAGACATCCTATTCTTACGGATAAGAAGATAAGTTATCCTACTTTCTTGGGGAAAGGTTGATAAGTCAGTGTCCTAATAGGATATGAGAAGTGAATGAGTCAGTGTCCTAATAGGATATGAGAAGTGAAGGTAGTTTCAACTAGGAATCCTTATGGGAAAAGGAAAACTGTTTCTTTGCTATTATAAATAGGAGGAGAAATCGTGCTTGTAAGGGGGGTAACAAGTTGAGAGTTGAGAAGAGAACAAGAGAGAATTAGACTTGTAAACACAAAACAGATCAGAGAAACATATTTCGGTAATAAAACACCGTCCCTTCTGTGCCCGTGGATGTAGGTTGGATCTGATCCGCCGAACCACGTTAAATCTCTTTGTTGATTGGTGCATTTATCTATCTTTTGCCAAATTTGCTTTTGGTTTCCCATAAACAAAACAAATTCACAGTTGGAGGAGGATTGTCTCGGAAGTAAAATTATTGCCCCTGAGACCAGAATCCGCCGTCAACAATTATGATCCAAATATGTTTCGATAATCGATTGTCAATTTTTTTTTAAAAAAAAATTCCTAAACCCTAAGTTGAAAAATAAAAATAATATATCTATTTTTTTTTTTTGTAATTTTTGATGTTAGAAATTTTTAAATTTTGTTGAGTCTATTGTGTTGGTAAAGTAATAAATCATGTTTAATTGAGTTGTAATTAATTTTGAAGATAGGTAAAATATTTTTCCATAAATACAAGTGGTTGAGAAACCTTTCCTCATAAATTCAAGTGGTTGGGAAACCTTTCATTATAAATACAACCCTTATATCTTCCTTCATTTGGTGGAAAAATAGATCAAAGAACCTACATTATATCATTTTCATCTTGTTGAGAGCTCTTACTCTTGAAGACTCAAATCTCATGTCTTCTTTCTTTTGAGTGAACTCTTTTTGTTCAACCATCATCAAAACCACAAACCTAACCAATACCCAATACCTTTATATAAACTGATTTCCCAACGTAGCAGAAGCGTTAATCCGTTCTTCCCACTTTATTGTCGTTTCTGCTCAGCTTGCCTCGTTTTGCTTCTGTTTTATGATATTAACATGTAACGACCGGTAGTTTTTACTACTGCTATAATAATACTGTTACGTACGGGACGAAGGCATATAAAATAAATTATGTTGGGACTCAAATATGCTCGTGGAATGACTTTGGGGACAATCGGTAAATTTCTTGAACTCTCGGGACGAGACTGTATCGTATTTTCTTTGGACCGCCCATAGTATTTGAGGCGTAACATTTTCATACGATCTCCGATTTTTATGAATTTTATATCTTCGGAAAGCTGAGATCGAGACCTACAACTTCCATGTGGAATATTTTCCAAAATTTGGACCAGAAGCTGGTAAAAAATGCAAGTCAAAATTAGGATGAATAGTAATTTCGGGGTTAAATGGAGAAATCTCAAATTTTCTAGATTTTTCCACACTTTTCTCAATATTTCCAAATATCAAACAACCCCCTATATAAAGAGCTCACTATTCACTCATCACAAAAAAATTTGGAAAAAAAAAAGAAAAGAAGGAAAATACGTGAGAAGAAAAGAGAGGGAAGAAGAAGAAGAAAAAGAAAGGAAAGAAGAAGAAGAAGAGAAGAAGAGAAGAAGATGAGGAAGAAAAGAAATAAAGAAGAGCTTGGTAACCTTAGGAGGGATGGAGGGTGAAGGAAACAACAATAAATAAGGTAAGAGCCTTTAACCCAAATTTTTAGATTTGGGAATTTTAATGATTTAAGGTTGATACAAACATGTTGGAAGTTGTTTTAATAGCATAATTGTTTGAGATTTGATTAAAACTCCAAAGCTTGGGGTTGGTTAAGGATATGAAACTAAAGTGATAAAATGGGTTAAGGAGTTTTGGGATTAGTAAGTGGTTAGTGTATAAAGAATTGAATTATTGATAAATTGGAGGATTAATCATTAATGTATGTTAAATGATATGTAACATGATGTATTGTATATTGGTTTGTATTATGGAAGCATTGATATGGAGTGGATTTGGATAAATTGAGCTTTGGATGAACTTGGAAGAAGAAAATAGAATCCTGAAAACCCAGTACGCGTTGCGACGCAAGAAAGTCTGCGCGTCGCGACGCAAGAAGAAAATTGTGACTGGAATTTGGGCGTTGTGGGTCGCGACGCGAGACACATAATCTCCCCAAAATCAGTTCTAAACTCCCAGTTCCACCATATCGTGTTAGAGACCACCCTTAGGGTCTCGTATCAGTTTGAATACATATCTTAAATTAAAATTATGATCGTCATAAGCCTCATGTATATAGATTTATGGATATATCTTTAAGTGTTGTAAAGTATCGAAGACTATTCTACTAAGTTGATGCTAATTAAGTTTCCAATCATAGATTGTCCGCAGGCACCGTAATTTCCTTCGACGAGGGCTCTAGTACCAGCCATATTCCAAATCAGTGAGTGGACACCTCTTTCTTTAAATTGATTTTATTTATTGATTTACTTGTTCTTTATAAATCCAGACTTACTTTTCCAGCACATAGGGCATTAGCCTTAATTTATTTACAGTCATTTTTCAGATAATAGTGATTTAGAAAAGAAATGTTTTTCAAACCTGAGTTTTATATTTTTCGGGGCATGAGGTAAAAACTCACCCCAGTATATAACTTGAGACAGTATGGAATTGACGGACATAGGACATGTGCACATGTAGAGGACTAGGGGGCGGTGATACGTAACGCCCCTAGATCCTAGTTTCAGAGCCAGGATGGCGACATAGGTTCGTGTACCTAGACTCTAGTTCAGAGCTTGGGTGGTGGCATAGATCTGCACCCCCAGTTCTAGTTTGTGGCTTAAGGGACGGCGATATGTAATGCCCCAAGACCACCAGTTTCAGAGACAGTAGTGGCATGCTTTGGAGGACAGCGATACATAACGCCCCAAAGTCATGGATTTGCACTGCTGGCTACTGTTAGGCGTATGAGGGGACGACGATACGTAACGCTCTCATACGTCAAGGTTTTCAGACATAGAGCAGTTCACAGAGAGCATGTTTTTTTGTAAATAGTTTTTCAGAAAATCAGATTTTCAGAAATAGTTTTCAGAAACCAGAGTTTCAAAAGCAGTTTTTAGAAAGACGAAGTTTTCAGAAACAATAATTTTATAAGAGATTCAGAATTTTAAAGCAGAAACCAATTTTCTTATAAATATATTTCAGGAGTTTTCGGTTTAGAACCAAATATTTTTATAATATTTTTTCGTTTTTAGTCTACTAATTTAGATCGTATAACAATCTAACTCCCCTCCAGTCTTTATGTTTTGCAGGATTCTCGGAGGATGAGCTCGGGAGGAAGGATACTGATGTAGTCACTAGGGATGGAGTCCACCAGTATGAGTCAAAGACATAGTGACAGTCCAGTTATAGTCAAGTATGAGTCTTGTATAAGTCATAGTCATGTGTAGTCATTGCAAAACGGTTAATATTAAATACAGTAATTAACATTAATTTGTTTTCTTTGTTCTTGAGTTGGGCTACGGTCCCACACAAAGTATAGTCATATAAAGAAAAGTATATTAGTTCCTATTATGGTTAAATAATTAGAGGCTTATGGGGTTAGTACTGCTATCCCCTGCCGGTAACATCTCCCAGATCAGGGATGTTACAAAGATGGTATCAGAGCATGGTTTAGGGAGTCAGTGATTGCAGTGGGCAGAGTGATGAGGTCTGGTATACGCAGTATGTCAGGGATACTCGTATGCAAGGCGCCACCTCTCTATTATCCGATCCTCGAGTAAGTCCTCAAGTTCCATAAACAGGTTAGTAAGCCTTCTTAGATCATTCAAATAGTATTCCCCGTAAGAATAATTTCACTCTAGATATCAGAAAAGAAATCTTCTTGAAGTTATACCGATCTAATACCAGAAGAATAAACGAGCTATGGAAACAGATAGTAGGATTTTAAGTAAAGTTATCAAGGAAGTGAGAAAGGAAAGCTATAAGAAAGTATATGAGATACATAAGAGTATAAGTAGCCATAGATAAAGAATAGTAAGAAGATGGAATAAGTTAGAGAGAATTTGAGGATATCTTGTTGGGGTTTTATGGGGGAATATCGGTAACGCAGCGGAATCGCGAAAAATCAAAATTTTCGGATTTCAAAATTTTTTCTCTGATTAATCAAATAAACTTATTTATTTAATTATCCAATTATCAAATTCTGAAAAATTACACAAGAGATCAAATTTCTTGGTAATTACCGAATTGCCCCAAAACTTTGTAAATTGATAATTTTAGCCCAAAAATTATCAAATATAATTTTGGATGATTCTAAATCATTTCTAAAATTTTTTCAACACATCTAATGCATCAAATTCATATTTCACACAAATCCCCAAATTGTCTCAAATTGTCGTGTCTACCCAAATTTTTCAAGTATTGCATTTTGGTCACTTTTGTTCAAAACATGCCAAGATCAAATCCAATCAACCCAAAAATTTACATGCATCATATTCATACCATAATATATCACATATATGAAAAGCCCCAAATTTGGAGTGGGTTATGAACCCTAATTTTTTAATTTCATCAAATTGAGCAATTTTACCAAATCTTTAAAATCCAACACTTTAATTCATTCAATACTTCACCAAACAAGCCTCACCACTTTGAAATAACTCTAGAAAAATTCTAGGTCACCAAGGAGTGGCTTACTAACTCTATAATGGCAACTTTGATTTTCAAAGAATCAAAAGTAAGCATTTGAAACCATTTCAAGGCTACTTACATACATGAATCTTTCATCCAAGTTCTCAAACAAATAAACACAAACCATAAGAAAAGAGAGAACATTCAAGCAACACAAAATGATGCTAAGCATGTTAGAAACAATTTCCATGTTGAAGACTTAAAGAAAATACTTACAAAAATAAGTTTTACCAAGACTTTTTCCTTTTGTCCTTCAAGCTTGCTCTCAACTTCTTTTGTGTTATTTTTGTGTGTTTGAAACTTATAAAACCCTAAAAAATGAAACAAACAATATATACCCCTCATATTTGGCCTTGGCCGAAAATTAGGCATAAGGGAAAATATCATGATATTTTTTATTTGTTTCATTAAAGCTTTGTCAACTTGTTTACTTGAATCATTACAACTTTAATAACCTTTTAACAAGTCAAGAAAAGCAACTCAAGCCATTAAATAAAATATCATAACCTTATATATTTATATTTCTAATTAATTTAATTATTTAACAATTAAATAATTAAATAATTATTTAATAACAAATATCTTAAATATATGTATTATATTTACATTAAATATCAAATACATATATATATATATTTATGATATTAGTCAAATATCTCAATTTGATAATTAATTAATGTGTATTTGATAAAATCTAACATTAAATGCAAATACACAAAAATTAGGAAATGGCTATTAGGTCTCATCGCATGTATTTTTCGTTTAACCTTTAAACGACTTATACATAATAAGTATTATTTATAAATGTTGCCCTAGTGCTCTACGAGTATATTTCATTAGTGAGACTCTATAGATTTAGGTATATCCGTCACAAAATCCAATTTCGTGTCCATAATTTACCCACCCGTAAATTATGACGACCACAGATAAACTAGCTGAATCATACAGGTCGAGGTCATTGCATACGTATAATCCCTCCGTCACAGGTATCCGGATAATACTAGAGATACATATGTTAACGTCAAATCTCTATAGGTATTATCCCGTCGACTAGACCCGGCCACGGTTCCGATTTCCGGTTCCAATCGGTTCCGGTTCCGGTTCGGAACCCAACTCGAACCGGTCCGAACCGGTGGAACCATACGGTTCCATCGGTTCGGACGGTTCCAACCGGAACGGAACGGTTCCGGTTGGAACCGTCGGGTTCCTGTTGGAACCGTAGGGTTCCAATAGGAACCCTACGGCCCCCAACGGCTACTAGCCGTTGGGGGACCGGGGATGCAGGGAGCCGTTTGGCTCCCTGCCAAAAACAAAATAATAATTAAAAAAATATTTTTATTATATAAAATAAAAATTACTAATATACCCCTAATAACGGTAATAAAAACGGTTATATTTATGGGCATTTTTGGTATCAAAAAAATTCTAAAATTCTATAAATAGGATTCATTTTTCATAATTTCATCACACCAAATTCTCAACTCTCTCATTTTCTATAATTTTCTTATTCTCAATCTTACTTCAATACAATTCTCTTATAATCTTATATTCATATTCATATTCTCAATCTCAATTTATTTAGTTGTTAATTTGTTATCATTCGCATCGCAATTATTCAATTTTCTTATTTTTCTTCCTAATTTCTCAAAAAAAAATGGCAAGCTCATCCGAGAACATAATGTCAAATAAGTTTTAATGGTGGTTTACAAGCTTACTATGATTATTTAGGAATATTAGATGACATTGATATACGAGCATAATGACGAAATTAAGAAGTGATTTAATTATTTTATTTAATGATTATATTGTAAGATATAACTTAGGAACATTAGGTCAATCTAGTAGTAGCGAACCGGTAATTCAAACAAGACTTAGCACATGAGATCGTTGGTTATTGCAACGAAATAAAAAATCTAGGGATACGACAACTAATAATCCTGAATTAGATAATTATTTATCTACAAATTTTGAGTTTTCTAATGAAATTTTATGCAGTAAAAATTTTAAAATCCTTGAATGGTGGAACCGGCATCAAAATATATATCCTGTTTTATCTATTATTGCTAAAGAGATCTTGGCAGCACCTATTTCCACCGTTGCGGTTGAGCAAGCCTTCAGCTTGGGAGGTAATATATTGGAAGCTAGGCGATCTTCATTACATCCAAGCACTCTAGAAGCAACCGCTTGTGTGGATGATTGGACTCGAGCTGATCTGAGACAACAAGAAGATGCCCCCGATGATTTTGAAGATTTGTTCGATAATGCTTCTGCAACAAGTGCAAGCGGAACCAGAGCCGAAGGATCAACTGATAATGATGATTGATAATTGTAAAATTATAATTTACAAAGGAGATATGTCTTAAACTTGTAATGGAACTACGTGAGCTTTGATTCCTCTCACCCTTGGAGGATACGTAGGCAACTTAAATTTTTAAAAATTTAAGCTCAAGCTCTTCAATGTAATAAATTTTTTTATTTATAAATTTAATCTCATTTTTTTAATTAATAATTTTTTTTATTTAAGCTTTGATTCCTCTCATTTTTTTATTTTAATTAATTAAAAAAAACTAAATGGAACCGAACCGAACCGTTCGGTTCCGGTTCGGTTTTAGGTTCCGGTTCCACTTAAGTGTGGAACCGGAACCGAACCGGATTTAACCGGTTCAGTTTCAGTTCCACACTTGTGGAACCGAAAATCGGCCGGTTCGGTTCGGTTCCGAACCGGAATCGAACCGCCGGCCGGGTCTACCGTCGACGTATCTATTAGCAATCTCTAAATAACATTCGGAACTTACTTCCGAAGTATACTGTGGCCATAGATTTAACAGACTGCTAATAATATATGGATTACATATGCTCTGTACACAGAACTGACGGATCCTATCTTGATACACACAGGATATCCTGAAGATCGGTCCAAACCCAATGAACATGTGGAGGTCTGATCTAAATAGATCGGTGACATGACTGTCATCTAAGTGTGTATGATGTCTCATACATCCACAATGGTATCTCAAGTTGAATGACCACTATGCTACTCAACCCGAGAAGATTCTTATTAACGTTGGTGTACCATCCATTAAGAATCTTCGGTGAGTCGTTAAGTGTTTATCCATTATAAACACCTACACGTCTATACGAGTCTCCCCAGACTCATGGTTCATTGGGATAAACCATCGGACCAAGTCCCGATATACGACATGTACTGGTCTCAACAGATTTAACTAACCGACACGTGTTAGTAAATCTTGACCAGAAACTATATTTGATAATATACATTTGGCAGTAACACTTCTGAATGTCAATCACAAACTAGTTTTGTAACTGTGTACTGCATTATATATTATCGGGCCTTTGTCTAATATATACATATCACTAAACCACATTTAATTTCAATCTAATCGTAATCAGATCGAATACGTATATAAAAACAAGAGGTGCAACCATAAATAAGTAATATTATGGAAAAAAGAATTGATAGTATTCATGAATCAGACATAAATACGGTCCGGATTGGCGCTCTGAGCACCAACCCAACAATTTCTCCCACTTGCTCTTGTGCTAATCCACGGTATCATATACACATCTCAATGTGTATCATATACTCATGGCTCTCAAAATCTCACCTCGCACTTAAGAGGTAGGGAACAAGATGTAGGTCCGCTATAACATATTGAGTTTGTCAAACAAACTCCATCGTTTCCCATAGCCAGCATCATTCATATTTTGTAGAATCTAAATTATACATTAATATGACTCTGATGCTACATCAGTATTGTGCTACAGCTATTGAGTTGTCCAAGTATTTATGGATCAAATCCAAAATACTATGATGACAACGCAAGCACAATAGCAATACAAAACTTCTAATTTATCAGATCATTATGCAACTTCATAAGTCAATACTTCATAGGTTGCATCTAATTCCACTCACAAAGTAGAATCCTCTGTGACACTCCCACTGCATCTTTTCTGACTCTTTATGACGTAGACAGTCTAATGTCATAATTAGTCTCAAAACTAATATGACCATAATGGTTACAGACTGTATTCTCCATGAATTAAAAACCGTTCTTAATATCTCAAAGATCACAAAGAACATGTTTCAAGATCCATCCTATGGTCTATATGGTATCAAAATAACTCGTAACAATTTCGATTAAATCGATATCTTTATCACACATAAAAGTATTCATTATGTCATCATCAAATGATACATAACATTGATTAGACATTCTAATCAATATCTCTTTCAAAAAGAAATCATTATTAACGAAAGATGAATACTATTGTAGGCACTGCATTTTTGCATATAAGTCCCGATGATGAGCCTCATATGGAGACACTACCCGATAAGTTACGGAAGTCGCGGGAAACGGACGTCGGAAGGGAAAATTCAGAAATCAATACCTTGTTGGACTTAATTCGTTTACTTAGCTTCGGGTTCGCTCGTTGGATATTTGTTTTAAAATTCATCATTGGCCTAAAACCCCCACAACCCATACCAAGCCACACACCCAAGCCCACACACCACCAACCACACACCCAAGCCCACCAAAAAGGCCAAGCCACACGCCCAAGCCTCCAAGCCCAATCCAAAATAATTAAACACATGTTGAAATCTAAATAAATCACCTTCCTAATTTAAATAAATCTCATGCCTAAACTAAATAAATCAAATCAAATCCCATAAATCCCTTTCCTAAATTAAATAAATCAACTTCCTAAACTAAAGAAATCCTTTACTTATAACAAACTAATTAAATCTTCCCCATGATCATACAATCTCCATTTCCTACCCATACAAGGACAACCCTAACCCACTCTTATAGAAAGGAACAAAAACCAAACCTTTAACACAAGAGCTCACATACACGACAACCAAACAAAAACAAACAAAAACAAAACTCAACTCACACGTCCATTGACCCTCTCAGCACTCGGCGCAAACACCAAAAACACAAACCAACGACAAAACTGACACCCTCCACCAAATAGCAACCTGCCAGGCCGAGAATAAACAAAAAGCAACCAAATCTGTAACCCCTAAAATGGCAAGGCACAGCCCACAAAAACTCAAACTCACACGCCCTCATCTCTCTCTTTTTACTCAGGCACTGCCACGCCACTAACAATCTGACCATGCACCGGCGAAGTCTCAGACCACGCCCTTCACAAATAACGCCCAAAGCCACGCCACACAGCAGCTCTTAGACAAAACCAATAAACACACACACCTCACACCTCACTCACACACTCAACCGACTCAAAAAGAAGACACACAAATTGGCGCACTGACACAAACACAGCAAACAAAAGCCAAAAGTAAACTGTCCCTTGACCGACACAAGCCACTCCCCACATTCGTGTTCAAAACAACCTGCCAGCCGAACATGAGGTAAACAACAAAAGCCGAACAACCCCCTAAATACCGCACAACACTACCAAAAAACTGCAACCAAAACAGTCCCAAAACAGCAAAAATAGTCACCCAAAATAGCCCTAATTACCGCAAACAGTAACAAAAAAAACCAGAAATAGCAGCAAAAATAGAGGAAAAAGAAGCCCAAAACAGTGAAGCAACGAAGGAAAATATTGAACCAGTGAACCTGAGGAGTTGCGGAGCATTAACCCTTCCGACGGCCGCGTAAAGTACTTCCAAGAGGCGACTTAAAAGGTAAGACCTGAGGGCACCATTTTATTTATTCTCGTTCATCTTTTTAATTATTTATTAGTATTTTTTCGCATGCGTATTGTTGGTTCATGTATGTTATTGGTGTGGGATGAATGATTTTGTGCTATCCCTCGTATATCGGATGGAAACCCAGACGTAAATTCTGTAGCCGAATCCGAATGGACGGTAGTGCGGTCTGTACTTGGGATACAACTCCACGTACCACTTGGGGAAACACTCATGCATGTGTTTATGTGATTATAGATGTCATTTTTCTGATCCTGTTCGAATGCGTTATCAAATGCTACACGAACGTATACATTCTGCCTCGGCCCGTTCGAACGCATTATCAAACGCTACTCGAACGCGTGCATTTTGTTTACCGTTCGAACGCGTTATCAAATGCTACTCGAACGCGTGCCTTCTATTTACCGTTCGAACGTGTTTACGAATGCTACACGAACGCGCACACATTGGACATGTTCCTTCATCATATCTTATGCATGTTTGTCTCCTTAAGTTACTCTTTCCCCATCACACGCTTAGTTGTATCTCTTTAATATTTATGCTTTTACCATTATTGTTTATTTATCTTTCCGTATTTATTTATTTAATATGTTCATGAAATTGTGTACTTACCGTTATGTCGATTTACTTTTATGCATGCAAACTTAGATATAGGTTGTATGAAAATTTAGATATAGGTTATTCTTGCGTATGTATGTTACGTAGACTTGGTTATATTATTGCGTGAATCCGTTCATTACAAGTGGCATAAGTAAGGGACCATTCCAAACCCAACGGTTTGAGGTATTCCCTTGCGATGGGTGACATTTTATTTCTCCGGTTTAGTCCCCCGCGGGCTACTCCGTACACCCGATCGGGCCTCGAGCCTGGAACAGCGTCACTGATTTCTGTATCCTACAGTCTGGCGACTCCACTGGGGATAGAGAATCGGCCCCGAAATAATGCCTTGTAATGTTTGTGATTTTTGTCTTAGTTAACCGTGTCTACAGTGGGTTAAATGGGTTTAATCAAAAGAATTATTAGAGCTAGGTAATAGTTTGGTGTCTTCCTTCATTCACTACCTTTCTATAGCTGAAAGGAAAAGTTGTGAAGGCACCTAGATAATCATTTACTCGAAGCTTACCGTGATGGACTAATTTGGAGGACCTATTGTTTATTCCTGTCACCAAGGCGATAAAAGCCTAAGATGCAAGGGTATTTAAGAGAGTTCTCTCCACCCTCCCTTTGGGGAATCTTCAATAAGAAATCCATTTGACAGTCATTCATGTATCATCACTCGTTGGCACGTACCTTAGGGTATAAAAAAAGTGCGCTCACTCGGTCGCTCGAACCCTTGAGTGGGGAGACCTAGTTGTGGGCAAATCCTTCGCCAGCGGGAGCTTTTGTCTACACTCCCATAAACTCACATGTGAACCATAGTTGTATGACCAATAGAAACCATCCCTTTATGCTTGTGTTTGGGACCATCATCATTTGGATTCATTTGGACTTTTTATCATGAGGTATGAGCTTGTTGGGCCATTGAAACTGGGACGAGTTTGTGTCTTATGATAATTGGGCCAAACGTTTCTAAAATGCCGATGGGCCACTTTGTGTTTGGGCCCCCTATCATTTGAAGTTGTTTAATGACCGGCGTAAACACACACGTATAACGCAAGCACACGTATCGTTCAAGTAGTATAAAAATATCGATCCCACGAGGACTTAATATCTAATCTATTAATTTTACGAGGTCAAATGATTACTAGTATCTATCAGGTTGTTTGATTGATTTGAAATGGTGACGATTCTAAATTTAAAAACAAGTAAATAAAATTGTTCGAAAGTAGGTTTTAAGAAAATTCAATATTAAAAACTATCTAGGGTTGTGATTTCTTCAATATCATTTTAAAGATGAAGTGGTTATCTTAAAGTTGGGTAATATATTGATTTATTAACCTGGAACACTAAATTATGTGTAAGCCTCTGTCGATGGTCAGACACAAATACCCAGTTTAACCCAATTGAACCATATGTCTATGTCAACCAAATTATCTGGATTCATTAAGTTTAAGTTCCAATTATGGATACCCCCGCCCGAGAGGTATATGTCTATCCTGTAAGGAAATCTATTAAAGGGTTATCTATCCTCAAGGAAGATCGTGGACTATTGAGTCTAAGGTCTTAACTTAAAATCCCTATGTCTAGTTCATTTTAAGTTTTCCAGTTCAATTTTATTAATGACCAGTTAATGAAAAAGCATTAAGATTAAACTCAATAAATAAATCTTTAAATTACCCAAACTATAATTTAACCCCTTATAAACCGGTGATATTGGATTTCATCACAACCCCAGATAACTGGCTTAGTTACGACACATATTTACGGGTAGTAAAAAAAACTTAAATAAAATAAAAGACATAAAGTAAAATACTGAAATTAAATGCTGAAAGTAAATGCTGAAAGTAAATGCTGAAATTAAATACTGAAATTAAATGCTCGAAAGTAAATGCTGAAAGTAAATGCTGAAATTAAATACTGAAATTAAATGCTGGAAAGTAAATGGTGAAAGTAAATTACTGAAAAGTAAATGCTGAAAGTAAATTACTGAAAGTAAATTGTTGAAAAGTAAAAACTGAAAATTAAAGAAAGAAAAGTATTGTGCGTAAAAGTAAATTGCAGAAAGTAAAAACTGAAAAGTAAAGAAAAGAAAGTGCGAAAGCGGAAATTAATTACTAAAAGCTATAAATAAACAAACAAGATACAATCTTCTTAGTATTCTTAAGGAATTCCTTAGAAGAAAGTATGAATTTTACAAATGAAATGGCTTGGTATTTATAGGCAAAATTTTGCCTCCATCAAATCATCCACCAAATCAATTATTAATTACTCCACTAATTGCTCCACTAATCTCTATCATATTTGGTGATGATTTGATAATTTTTATTATTTATTTATTAATTTATTTTTTGCTTTGAAAATGATTGAAAGTGACTTAATAATTACACACACAACACACTTCTGGATGGTTCATCAATTTCGGGAATGAAATCTTCAGAATTCGAAATTATTTTGTCTTTAAAATCTGTAGATCTTTGAGTCTTCTTTAATCTGGAACTTGAATCAGCTCAATCCGATATCGGAGTAAAACGTTATGCCCCAATTACGACAGATGCACAAAACTGGAATTTCCAAAACTGCACTTCGTTAAAACACGCCCTTTCAAGTTTCCAATCTCCAAAATTAATATTTCAAGTCCAATTTTTGCCTTTATTTGACCCACATTTCGTCCTAAATGATTTCATTGTGTCCCAATATTATTTTATCTGCAAAATAAACTAAAACACATCAAATGTTCATCAAACCCGAGAAACTAAACAAAATATTAAGTAAAAAGGGCGGTAAATATTGATATATTTTCCGCTCATCACACCCCCAAACCTAACATTTTGCTAGTCCTCGAGTAAAACAATAAAATAAAATATAAGAAACAATTAAAATTAAACTAAGCCACTTTCGTAGGGATCACGGTTGCATTTAGCATATGCAACAAGCCTTTAAACCCCTAGGTGTCCCTAGTGGACGAGTTATAGTCTCGTGAGGGCTTACAACAACGATACCCACAATCGTTTTACAAAAGTAAAAAGATAATAAAACTAATGCACACAAAAGCAAAAAGACAAGAGAAAAGAGAATAAAGAAGTTAGTGACTAATCAGGTGAAACTTCTACTCCAAGTCAATAGTTGTTTTGTTTCATTATAAATTACCGAATAAGTAAATTCTCCGATTATTTTTACCATTCTCCATATACACAGTCGATAAAATATTAATCAACTCATTTTTGCCCACAACAGTCACAAGTGTAGTTGATAAGAGAATAATATTTTTGTCCTAAAGTTTTATCAGAATTCACATCTTTTTGCAGCAATGGAATAATTTTTCTGATTTTTCTGATTTATTTATTTATTTATTTATTTTTATTTATATACAATATCTTCCGTCTATGTAGCGAGCTTTGGGTCGGTGACTCCCAAACCAGTTGGCTTTAGGGCACCAGGTGTTAAGACACCCCTACGGACTTAATTACTCAGACTTCAGATATATATATTTTTGCAGTATCTTTGATCCATGTAACGAGCTTTGGGCCAGTGACTCCCAAACCAGTTGGTTTTAGGGCACTAGGTGTTAAAACACCCTTACAGACTTAATAACTCGGATCTCAGATGTTTTTTTTTATTTTATTTTTTTTATTTTTTTTTACTCCATTGCTTTTTGAGATTCTTCCTCCAATTAAACTAGAGCACTGAATATTACAAACTTTTCAATTTTAGTTCATGTCCGTATGTTTCTATGTATGTTGATAATATCTGCTAACTGAACATATGAAGATCCATTTTAGTCAATTTTATGGAGAATTTACAAATTAAATAATTCAAAAGGAAATAAACAAAAATTAACTTGTTCCGATATAGGTTTGAGATACGTATCAGGAGTGGAAACTCCTTACTCAGCTATCTCTCACCAATTTCACCCTTTTTAGTCAAAATAAAAACACAAAAACACACAATTTTTTTGTAATTTTTGAAAAAATTTCAATTTTTTTTTGTTTTTCGAAAAATTTTGGACTAAAAATAAAAAGAACACACAAACTAAAAATAAGGTACTGATCAACTAATTACCTCCCCCAAACCTAAATGAGACATTGTCCCCAATGTCTTAAACAGTAAAAGGAGAGTTAAGAAGGTCGTACCTGGTTAGCTGAAAATCTACAGGAAATTAAAGGTTAAGATCCAGATAAACATGACGCCTCTTACAACGATTGTCCTCGGACCAATTTATCTTTGAAAGGATAGGGTCAACTCGTGGTTCATAGGCTAAGAGTTGGTCAATTAGATCCGGAGTAGTTCTAGCAGTAAAGAAGAGTTCTTTCAAAGGTTTTGACACGAACCCATTTCTCCGGGCATCATCAAGAAACACACAAAGAAAATCATAAAATCCATCAACGTTAAACAGCCCAATGGGTTTGTTTCTGTTGTATGTTCAAGTTCGCCCAAGATAGCACTATAAAAATTTCCTCTAATGTACCCAAGCCCCCTGGAAAAGCAATAAAAGCATCAGCACGATTAATTATTTCTACCAGTCGTTCAGAC
Source organism: Zanthoxylum bungeanum (assembly GCA_019454045.1). Lineage (NCBI taxonomy): Eukaryota > Viridiplantae > Streptophyta > Magnoliopsida > Sapindales > Rutaceae > Zanthoxylum > Zanthoxylum bungeanum. Next base: position 32,544 of record SKCR01015833.1, read on the forward strand.
ATACCTGGCACGATCAGTTCCTCTCCGTTTGATGATCCAATAAGATTTGCCTCTGCCAAGGGTTTTGGGATGATTCCTAAAACGTTACTACCTCATTCCTGTACGGCCTTTGAAACGATCCCCATTAGTCCAAGATTGCCTCCGCCATATACTAAGTGAATATTCCTTGCAGCTAAGACTCGACCCAATTCCTGTGCTGCTTCTACGTATTGTGGTTTAGTACCAACACTACTACAGCAAAACACACAGATGTTTTCAACTCGTCTTCTTGAAGTGGCTTCCATGTTTTACTCTGGATGTCTTCAAAAGTGCAATGATGAGTTAAATTTATAATACCTGAAAAGGGTGAGTAAAATAATAGCACTAGTACCTTCCAAATGACAATTATTAGTTTAACAGTAAAATAAATCATGATAGTAAAAAAGGTCTGGATCCTATCGGAGAAAATAAAAGAAAACAACAAAACAATTCACAATTATCAGGAAAAGACAAAGAGATATAATATGTACAAGAAAAGTAGCGGCTTAATTGACGTCTATGCGTCAGGGACAAGCTTTCCATCCAATTTTCTTATAAATTGGCAAACATGGTCTTTTTGAGTCAGATTCCCGAGACTTAACAATTGTCTTTCCTTTTGGAATTGTGCATATAACATGCGAATTTCATGATACACACATCCACTGGGATGCGTCTCAAGAGTTTTAGATATGTCATCCAAAGACTCCTTACTCGAGCCATCCCTAATGAAATTAATCTTATCTTCGCGGTTATCAGACACCATTTCTAAAGAACGACAACGAGTATTACAAAACATACAAGCATATTTATAACAAACACACATTCTTTTGGCTCTTCTCTTTTTAGCATATGTGCTCTTTCCTAAACCAGGCAGATGTGAAATAAAAAAGTTAGAAGACTCACCTGCCAATCGGACCCGTGCTTCAATTAACCAACGAATCTCAGTAGGAATACCTTTGATCATCAGTAACCTCATCCGTTCCAAGCGAGCTTTGTAAACTTTCATCAGAGATTTTTGAGGGAGGGAAGGAAATTGCTTGCGAAGATTTGCGAGAGTTTCTTCCATCTTGAAATGACTAAACCTGCAAAAATTAAACACACAAAAATAAAACACACCAGATCACAATATATACAAAAATTGCATGGGTTGCCTCCCTGCTAGCCCTAAGTTTAGAGTCGTCAGCCAGACTTGACTTCTCGAACGTTAAGCTGGATCTGAAAGTGTAACACTTTCTTTTTGTCGCTCAAATGATTCTCCCCAGTAGTGCTTGACACGCTTGTTTTTAACCTTGAAAGTTTTGTTAGAGTCAGGATCATGTATCTCAACGGCTCTATCTGGTAAAACTTTGGTGATCACAAATGGACCTGACCACCGTGATTTTGGCTTCCATGGGAAGAATTTCACCCTTGATTTGTTTAACAGTACCTTCTGCCTTGGTTCCAGTTGTATGCGCACTAACTTCTCATCATGTCTTTTCTTGCCCTTTTCTTTGTACAATTTGGCATCCTCAAAAGGCTGATTGTGAAATTCCTCCAATTCATTGAGCTGGTGGAACTTTTTCTCTTCTGTTTCTTGTAGTGCAAGAATTGGCTTCTTCAGTACAAAATTCACTTTATCTTTAGGCTCCACAGACAATTGACATGTTTTAAGTTTGTCAGTAGAACTTTGCATTGCATTAGAGTTCTGAATGGTACTGTGTATCACATCAAGTTTGAAACATTCCTCATTCTGTTCATCATCTGGGAAATTCATGGCCTTGAAAACATTGAATGTTACTTCTTGGTCATGTATCCTCATGGTTAGTTCTCCTTTTTGTACATCAATAATGGTTCGACCTGTAGCCAAGAATGGTCTCCCAATGATGATTGGCACGTCTGCGTCTTCCTCCATATCAAGGACAATAAAATCTGCTGGGAAAATGAATTTGTCAACCTTAACCAGTACATCCTCAACTACGCCTCTTGGAAATACGAGCGTTCTATCAGCAAGTTGTAGTGAGACTGAAGTTGGCATTGTTTCTCCAATCTGTAATTTCCTGAAAATAGAAAAAGGCATCAAGTTAACACTCGCACCTAAATCACACAGAGCCTTACCGAAGTCATGTTCTCCTATGGTGCAAGGAACAATGAAACTGCCAGGATCTTTCAACTTTTGGGGAAGTTTCCTCTGAATGATAGCGCTGCATTCTTCTGATAATGCTACTGTCTCGTAATCTCCCAATCTCTGCTTTCTTGAAAGAATGTCTTTCATGAATTTGGCATAGCTGGGCATTTGTTCCAACGCTTCTGCAAATGGAATGTTGATATGCAACTTTTTGAAGATCTCCAGGAACCGAGAAAATTGCTTATCCAATTTATTCTTCTGAAGATGCTGAGGAAGATATGGAGGTGGAGTGATCTGTTCTTTTTCCTTTGCTTCTTTTTCCTCCATCTGTTGCTTTGTTTCTTTTGGAACTTCCTCAGTAGTTGTTTTGGCTCCAACATCTTTGTTGATTTCAGTACCGCTTTTTAACATGATGGCATGACACTGCTCCTTCCCCATGTTCCTCGGATTTGGTTCAGTGTTGCTAGGAAGGTTACCTGGCGGTCTGTAACTCTGAGCATTGGCCAGTTGTCCAATTTGATTCTCTAGTGCTTTAATAGAAGCTGATTGACTTTGAATTAATGTTGCTTGGGATTGAAACATAGCATCATAGCTTGCTGCTTGAGAGTCGTGTTTTTCTTCTATCTTTTTCAAGTGGATCAACACTTCTATTATTCCTGATTCATTTGCCTGCTCCTGGCTTTTGTTCTGTTGCTGGAATTCAGGTGGTGGATAGTTCTGCTGTTGGCCTGAATTGTTGCTCCATGAAAAATTGGGACGATTCCTCCACTCTGGGTTGTAGGTGTTGGAATATAGATTGTTCCCCTATCTGTTGAAATTGTTGACATAATTCACCGTTTCTTTATGTTGGTTGAAAGATTCTGACTCAGGTGCTCCTCCAAATGGTGAACTTGTGGATCCACCATTAACTTTCATGTTAAGAGTTTCCAGATTTTTACAAATCACATCCAGCTTGGAATTCAGTGCTGTGTTGGCTACAACTTCATAAATTCATGCAATTCTTTGAATCATGGTCCTTTCTGTTGGCAACAAGGAGTTGTTGTTGGCCATTTCTTCAATTAAGTCCCAGGTTTGATCTTCTCCTTTTGCCATAAAAGCTCCTCCAGCAGCAGCATCAATTGTGATTCTCATTATTCCAGAAAGTCCATTGTAGAAGGTTTGGACTTGTAGACATTTTGCGATCTCATGATGAGGACATTTCCGGAGTAAATCTTTGAATCTTTCCCAAGCTTCACAAAAGGGATTCTAAATCTTGCTGCACGAAGGATGTGATGTCATTCCTCAACTTTGCAGTTCTGGCTGGTGGAAAGTACTTTGCAAGGAATTTGGTGGCTAGAGTGTTCCAAGTTGTGATGGAACCTGCTGGTAATGAATGTAGCCAAGCTTTAGCTCTGTCTTTCAGGGAATATGGAAAAACCCGCAGTCTCATTGCTTCTTCAGCTGCTCGGTTGTAATTGAAAGTACCGCAAACTTCCAGGAAGTTACTGATGTGGGAATTAGGATCTTCAGTTGCATTTCCCCTAAACTGTACTGACTGCTGAATCATCTGGATGCATGTTTTGATGTCACCCGCATTTTCTGGTAAGAGAGGAACTATAATACAAGAAATTAGTCCGTCAACAACCGGAATGGTTCTGTCTCTAATGGGAATCAGTGGTGCAACGTTCAAAGGTTCAGGTTCCATGTTGACTAAAGCTTCTTGGCCTTCTCGCCTTTCCCTTCTCAACTGTCTGATGGTTCTTTCAATTTCTGGGTCAAGCGGTCGAAGTTCAAAGCTTCTGGTTCGTCTCATGAAGTTTCTGAGAACCTGAAACACAAGAAAACAAAAACAATAAGTATAAAAAAAATTAGATACAAGTAAAAGTATCTAACCTCTAAACTAATAGTGAAAGATAATTAAGTCCCCGGCAACGGCGCCAAAAACTTGACCGGCGTAAACACACGCGTATAACGCAAGCGCACGTATCGTTCAAGTAGTATAAAAATATCGATCCCACGAGGACTTAATATCTAATCTATTAATTTTATGAGGTCAAATGATTACTAGTATCTTACAGGTTGTTTGATTGATTTGAAATGGTGACGATTCTAAATTTAAAAACAAGTAAATAAAATTGTTCGAAAGTAGGTTTTAAGAAAATTCAATATTAAAAACTATCTAGGGTTGTGATTTCTTCCAATATCATTTTAAAGATGAAGTGGTTATCTTAAAGTTGGGTAATTTATTGATTTATTAACCTGGAACACTAAATTATGTGTAAGCCTTTGTCGATGGTCAGACACAAATACCCAGTTTAACCCAATTGAACCATATGTCTATGTCAACCAAATTATCTGGATTCATTAAGTTTAAGTTCCAATTATGGATACCCCCGCCCGACAGGTATATGTCTATCCTGTAAGGAAATCTATTAAAGGGTTATCTATCCTCAAGGAAGATCGTGGACTATTGAGTCTAAGGTCTTAAACTTAAAATCCCTATGTCTAGTTCATTTTAAGTTTTCCAGTTCAATTTTATTAATGGCCAGTTAATGAAAAAGCATTAAGATTAAGACTCAATAAATAAATCTTTAAATTACCCAAACTATAATTTAACCCTTTATAAACCGGTGATATTGGATTTCATCACAACCCCAGATAACTGGCTTAGTTACGACACATATTTACGGGTAGTAAAAAAAACTTAAATAAAATAAAAGACATAAAGTAAAATACTGAAAATTAAATGCTGAAAGTAAATGCTGAAAGTAAATGCTGAAATTAAATACTGAAAATTAAATGCTCGAAAGTAAATGCTGAAAGTAAATGCTGAAATTAAATACTGAAAATTAAATGCTGGAAAGTAAATGGTGAAAGTAAATTACTGAAAAGTAAATGCTGAAAGTAAATTGCTGAAAGTAAATTGCTGAAAAGTAAAAACTGAAAATTAAAGAAAGAAAAGTATTGTGCGTAAAAGTAAATTGCGGAAAGTAAAAATTGAAAAGTAAAGAAAAGAAAGTGCGAAAGCGGAAATTAATTACTAAAAGCTATAAATAAACAAACAAGATACAATCTTCTTAGTATTCTTAAGGAATTCCTTAGAAGAAAGTATGAATTTTACAAATGAAATGGCTTGGTATTTATAGGCAAAATTTTGCCTCAATCAAATCATCCACCAAATCAATTATTAATTACTCCACTAATTGCTCCACTAATCTCTTATCATGTTTGGTGATGATTTGATAATTTTTATTATTTATTTATTAATTTATTTTTTGCTTTGAAAATGATTGAAAGTGACTTTAATAATTACACACAACACACTTCTGGATAGTTCATCAATTTCGGGAATGAAATCTTCATAATTCGAAATTATTTAGTCTTTCAAAGCTGTAGATAATTGAGTCTTCTTTAATCTGGAACTTGAATCAACTAAATCCAATATCGGAGTAAAAAGTTATGCCCCAATTACGACAGATGCACAAAACTGGAATTTCCAAAACTGCACTTCGTTAAAACGCCCTTTCAAGTTTCCAATCTCCAAAATTAATATGTCAAGTCCAATTTTTGCCCTTATTTGACCCACATTTCGTCCTAAATGATTTCATTGTGTCCCAATATTATTTTATCTGCAAAATAACCTAAAACACATCAAAACTTTCATCAGACCCGAGAAACTAAACAAAATATTAAGTAAAAGGGGCGGTAAATATTGATATATTTTCCGCTCATCATTTAGCCACATTATTGCAAAAGTGTAAACCTGTTGGGACTTTTTCAACTGGGACAAGTTTACACCTCGCAATAATATGATTGAATGCTTTGAAATGATAATGGGCCAACTTGTATGAAAACCTTGATGGGCTTAGAAAATCCAAACATGATCCAAATATGCTGGAAGCATGAGTTTGATATCCGCACTAGCTTTCATCCAGAAAGGATACGCCTTGTTACGGCATATTTGCATACTTTTGGATACCTCTAAGTCCATCCCCACGACCACGGTTTCCGAAAGCCCAATTCGTCATTTCTAGACAATGGCATGATCCCATAATCGGCTTAGTCCATGTGGAAAATAGGCGGTCTTTGTCTTTTACCGATGGAAAGGGACCGAGGTAGCCAAGGTTCACCCCGTAGCATATGAGAGAACGATTTTGTGTACCTCATATTGGTGCATAAAATAAACCATACCTAGGACATAAATGGACATACCACGAGTGTGGGAGGAATAAGGTCGGAAGGATATATGTTGTTTTGATAACCACTTGCATCTCATGCATTTCATGCATACACGCATCATGTTAACCCCTGTGTCTTAAAAGCCATAATAGATATCCGTTGGGTTAGAAAAAATGAAGACTTGTCAAGAAGAGTTTAGCAAACATGGATATTGGGGAAAATGAAATCGAGGAATAAAAAAAATTTACGGCAATGATAGAAAGACCATTGTGAAAAAAAAAAAAAAGAAAAAAGAAAAAAAAAAGAAGAAAAGAGAAAAAAAAAGAAAAATTGTTTGATTTTAGTCCTTAATAGTTTGACATAAGTCCGATGATGAAATGGTTTGCTTTAGGCTGAAATCTTAGAAACGATAAGTTCTTGATACACTTTTATATGACGATTTGAGTAATTGATCTAGGTTAGACTCGTGAGCACTTAATCATAGGTTTATAGCAGTGAAAACCTGAGTAGTTAGTAAAGTGACTATTCGAAGAAATTGTAGGTCGGTGAATGACCGTTAGCCTAAATGTCTATCCTGATTTGCTTGTGTTATGATGTGTTGTATGGTTGAAAATAAAAGAAAAGTCTCTAAAGAAAAGAATTAAACCACCTATAACCGATAAGCGTGAAGCTACCCATGGGCGAGTATTAGGACCACCATGAGGAGAAATGATACCTTAAAGGGTAGGTGTGTTGAAAAAAAAGAGAAAGAAAGAAAAAAGAAGTAGAAAAGAAAAGAAAAAAAGAAGTTCAAAATGAAAAGAAAAAAGAAAGAGACAAAAGAGAAAGAAAACCATACCAAATTGAGCACATAAAAGCAACTGCGGGCATAATTGAGACATCTAGGTTGGTTTGACCTATCGATCCCATTTTTTGACAAAATCTTTGAGTTGGCTTACCTGGGGATGAATCTACAAAGGAACCTTTGCACACACACACTTTGAGTCTGGCTTAGATCATTTATTCAAAGACTTGGATTTGAGTTACGTTGAAAGTTTTGAAGGTTCTGTGGTTTCAATACTGGGCATTCTTTGAGGGCAATAATATGTGTAACTATTAGGACTATTTCGTAGCATGTGATATAATATGATGATATAGAATGCCATATCATGTAGTCCACATTGACCTAGTGCAAACAGTAGAGAGCGGAAAACTAAGCCAAGTCTGGGGGCGACAGTCTACCACTCCACGAATAAGGGACACAATGAGATCCTGAGCTATGGGATCAAAAAGAACTGAGCAATTACCAGAAAAGAACCGGCAGAAGGAAATTGTAAGCAGACCCAGGGGGCGGCCAGAGACATTTGTAGGCAAATGACACCAAGGAGCACACAGAAGGCCTAACCCATCGAAATATGAAATACATTCATGCATACACGTCACATACACGTAATTTTTTGTTTTGTTTTTGTTCGCAGGTTTTGAAGAAAAGGAAAAAATGACAAAGACAAGCATTTTCGGGAATGAATCCCAGGGTCGATGCCCACATTATCAGCAGTTTTGGGGAATGAATTCCAGGGTCGAGGCCCACACTGTCAGCAGTTTCAGGAATGAATCCCAGGGTCGAGGTCCACATTATCAGCAGTTTCCGGAATGAATCCCAGGGTCGAGGCCCACATTATCTGTAGTGTTGGGAACGAATCCTAGGGTCGAGGCCCACATTATCAGCAGTTTCGGGAATGAATCCCAGGGTCGAGGCCCACACTATCAGCAGTTTCGGGAATGGACCACCTCACAGTAACGGTTCGAGAATGGACCACCTCACAGTAACGGTTCGGGAATGGACCACCTCACAGTAATGGTTCGGGAATGGACCACCTCACAGTAACGGTTCAGGAATGGACCACCTCACAGTAACGGTTCAGGAATCGACCACCTCATACAGTAACAGTTCGGGAATGGACCACCTCACAGTAACGGTTCGGGAATGGACCACCTCACATTAACGGTTCGGGAATTGACCATCTCACAGTAACGGTTCGGAAATGGACCACCTCACAGTAACGGTTCGGGAATGGACCACTTCATATCAGTTCAGTTTGGTAATGATTCCTAGAGATTGCAGCATCTTGCAGGGATGAACTTTGGGGTCGAAGCACCTCACCATCATATATGTTCAGTTCGGTAGTGATTCCTAGAAATCGCAGCATCTTGCAGGGATGAACCTTGGGGTCGAAGCACCTCACCATTATATCAGTTCAGTTCGATAGTGATTCCTAGAGATCGCAGCATCTTGCAGGGATGAACTTTGGGGTTGAAGCACCTCACCATCATATCAGTTTAGTTCGGTAGTGATTCATAGAGATCGCAGCATCTTGCAGGGATGAACCTTGGGGTCGAAGCACCTCACCACCTCTTATCAGTTCAGTTCGGTAGTGATTCCTAAAGATCACAACATCTTGCAGGGATGAACCTTGGGGTCGAAACACCTCACCACCAGATCAACTCAGTTCGAAGCAACAGACAAGTCAGGCAGCAGCTGGCGAGCCAGGTAAGTAAAAATGCATGCATAACTTTGATAGGATTGTCATTGTCACACACTGCACAAATCCCATCAAAGTGGGGGCGACTGTAGGCACTACATTTTTTGCATATAAGTCCCGATGATGAGCCTCATATGGAGGCACTACCCGATAAGTTGTGGAAGTCGCGGGAAACGGACGTCGGAAGGGAAAATTCAGAAATCAATACCTTGTTGGACTTAATTCATTTGCTTAGCTTCGGCATCGCTCGTTGGATCTCTGTTTTAAAATTCATCCTTGGCCAAAACCCCCGCAACCCATACCAAGCCACACACCCAATCCCACACACCACCAACCACACGCCCAAGCCCACCAAAAAGGCCAAGCCACACGCCCAAGCCTCCAAGCCCAATCCAAAATAATTAAACACATGTTGAAATCTAAATAAATGACCTTCCTAATTTAAATAAATCTCATGCCTAAACTAAATAAATCAAATCAAATCCCATAAATCCCTTTCCTAAATTAAATAAATCACCTTCCTAAACTAAAGAAATCCTTTCCTTATAACAAACTAAATAAATCTTCCCCATGATCACACAATCTCCATTTCCTACCCATATAAGGACAACCCTAACCCACTCTTATAAAAAGGAACACAAACCAAACCTTTAAACACAAGAGCTCACATACACGGCAACCAAACAAAAACAAAACTCAACTCACACGTCCCTTGACCCTCACAACACTCGACGCAAACACCAAAAGCACAAACCAACGACAAAACTGACAGCCTCCACCAAATAGCAACCTGCCAGCCGAGAATAAACAAAAAACATCAAAATCCATAACCCCTAAAATGACACGGCACAACCCATAAGAACTCAAACTCACACGCCCTCATCTCTCTCTTTTTACTCAGGCACTGCCACTCCACTAACAATCTGACCACGCACCTGCCAAGTCTCAGACCATGCCCTTCACAAATAAAGCCCAAAGCCACGCCACACAGCAGCTCTTAGACAAAACCAATAAACACACACACACACCTTACACCTCACTCACACACTCAACCGACTCAAAAAGAAGACACACAAATTGACGCACTGACACAAACACAACAAACAAAAGCCAAAAGTAAACTGTCCATTGACCAACACAAGCCACTCCCCATATTCGTGTTCAAAATAACTTGCCAGCCGAACATGAGGTAAACAACAAAAGTCGAACAACCCCCTAAATACCGCACAAACACAACCAAAAAACTACAACCAAAACAGTCCATAAACTGTAAAAAATAGTCACCCAAAATAGCCCCAATTACCGTAAACAGCAACAAAAAAAATGACCAGAAACAATAGCAAAAATAGAGGAAACAACAGCCCAAAACAGTGAAGAAACGAAGGAAAATATTGAACCAATGAACCAGAGGAGTTGCGGAGCATTAACCTTCCGACGGCCGCGTAACGCACTTCCAAGAGGCGACTTAAAAGGTAAGACCTGAGGGCACCCTTTTATTTATTCTCGTTCATCTTTTTAATTATTTATTAGTATTTATTCGCATGCGTATTGTTGGTTCATGTATGTTATTGTTGTGGGATGAATGATTTTATGCTATCCCTCGTGGTATATCGGATGGAAACCTAGACGTAAATTCCTTCGCCAAATCCGAATGGACGGTAGTGTGGTCTGTACTTGGGATACCACTCCACGTACCACTTGCAGAAACACTCATACATATGTTTATGTGATTATAGATGTCATTTTTCTGATCCCGTTCGAACGTGTTATCAAACGCAACACGACCGTATGCATTCTGCCTCGGCCCATTCGAACGCGTTATTAAACGCTACTCGAACGTGTGCATTCTGTTTACCATTCGAACACGTTATCAAATGCTACTCGAACGCGTGCCTTCTGTTTACCATTAGAACGCGTTTACGAATGCTACACGAATGCGCACACATTGGACATGTTTCTTCATCATGTCTTATGCATGTTTGTCTCCTTAAGTTACTCATTTCCCCATCATACACTTAGTTGTCTCTCTTTAATATTTATGCTTTTACCGTTATTGTTTATTTATCTTTCCGCATTTATTTATTTTAATATGTTCATGAAATTGTGTACTTACCATTATGTCGATTTACTTTTATGCATGCAAACTTAGATATAGGTTGTATGCAAACTTAGATATAGGTTATTCTTGCGTATGTATGTTGCGTAGACTTGGTTATATTATTGCGCGAATCCGTTCATTACAAGTGGCATAAGTAAGAGACCATTCTGAACCCAACGGTTTGAGGTCTTCCCTTGCGAGGGGTGAATGCGACCTTAAATCATTTCCCAATTCACACTGGGTGGCAACTCCATTTTATTTCTCCGGTTTAGTCATCCTGCGGGCCTGGAACAACGTCGTCGATTTCTATGTCCTACAACTATATATAAGACACATATTAACTATCAAACAGTTATACTAACTGTCATACAGATAGCTTTGTTGTGTCTTTTATTAGATCATATCTGATGCATGAATAATATGAGTATCTCAAAAGTCTCTTAGTTTTATATCTATATAAAACTTTATATCGAATATAACAGAGACTACTCCCACTGCTTTGACGGAGTAAAGAAGACTTAGGTAAACCTTTTACCTCACAAACATCTCATTATTACAATAATAATGATAATGTCGTTAGGATATATAACACTAGAAAGTAATTTGTACGCTCCCACTAAAACCCCTTCAAAATGGTATCAGAGCGAGTCTGATTCTGGACACCTTAATATGATTAGCCCTTTTAAATCTAATGTTTGTTCTTATCTTTACTTGATACATGCATGCTTTCATTTAATTTGATTAAATTTAAAGTGTATGACACTTGATGGAATATCCCCGCTTAATAAGGTTTTAAAGTAACTAGTATTTGGAATACTTGTTTCTTGGTCCGTCTTGTCAATATGGTTTATGAATATTTTTCCATGACTACATTCGAGACCGTGCCTCTGCTGTGAGGGTGTAGCCGATAGAGATTTATTTATGCCGGATGTATATCAGATACTAGATAAATTCAAGCAAAAACGGAATCCCTAGCTGTCACGGTTACGCAAGTAGCTTGAGTTTATCATTGATGAGTTTAACCTTGGTACGTCTCATTGTGGGCCTGCCTTGGCAGTCACAACGAGAAACGACCAGGACCGGAACCCAGGAGTCACTATTGAGTGATTGACAAATGAGTTGTCTACCTGTTGAATATACGTAGGCGAGACCGTGCCTCTGCTGTGAGTCGAAATATATTCATGCGGTCCACTTCCCATCATGGAATTCAATTTAATTATTGAATTTCTTCTTTTTTCGTTGGGGATTACGGTATTACGTAAATATAGTGGGTGACACGCTATGTTTAAAATATTCCATAACTTAGGCAGTGTGTATTATTATGAAAATTGCCGCTTGTTTGTTTTCTTATTCTATATTTTTATAGAATCGAACTTTTATTACTGCACACATATTTTGATATGTTATCTGACTTGAATCTTAGTTACAGTTATTCTAGAATAGGTTCTTGATACTACTAGACTATGATATTATTAGATTGGTCTAAACCATCGAGAACTGTTGTTCCATTTTTCTTAAAAAATCAAGATGGTTAATGACTTAGTTTCTAAGTCATGATAGATAATCTAGATAGAAATCCCTTTTAGGATATAATACTTTAGAGAGAATAGTTTCTTATGCAGTAAGAATTGACTTGAATTAGTTCATGTCTCGAGATTCTTGACTGGCATTAAGAAAGCCCCATTAGGTATTTGTTTATCTAGTAATGACGTTTCTTAGCTTTAATGACCTTTAGAGGCAATGTGTCTGACATAATTTGCTAATCAATTATTTGCAATTGTTGTGAATAGTTGAATGCAAATAGTAAAGCTAAAGAAAAGAGATGCGTATAGTTGTGTATAGAAAATATCGATTTTCACAGTACTACAACTATAGGTATTGGATACCAGATCTCCCGTCTAGTTATTTAAAATATTAGTTAACGATTGTTTTGATATTTGATATCGGAACTTGCGACTATTGGATAGTTACTTGTTCTTTATAAACAATTATTATATATTTTAAAATAAACTAGTAGTGTCATTGACGTAGAGATAAACATTAAGAAAAATTATTCGGTAAAGTAAATAATTTAGAACAGTGCCTTATGATTTTATCACTTGAGCATTGTATGCTTATTCTATATGGTAAATTATGGTTTGATACGAGATCACACCACATATCCTTATCCATTTAATGAATATTGTATTCAGGAAGGTGATTAAAATCTCGTTTAACCAATGATTTGTCATTGGACCACCAGATTTATTAAACTGATACAATAAATGTATGTAGTTTAATGAATTGTAATTGCTTGAGGTAGTTTTCTTTACTTCGTAACTTAGTTTATGAATTGTCATAATTCAGTTACGTGTTTCTGAAAGAACACATATTGAACGTCTTGAAATGATCAAGAACTTTCAATCAATTCTGATGAAACGTAGGTTGAACTTTTTTGACTTGTTCAAATATATTCAATCTGAAGTTTTATGAGAACTCTATCCTTAAAATTCATTACATGTCTTTGAACTGTTCAAAGATCTTTGATACGATCAAACATATGAATTTAAAGCAATTAGTTCTAAGGTTATTCAGTGAATATGATTCATATTCAATATTATTCTTCCACGATTCCATCTTGATGGAATTGAGTAGTGGGAGCAGTCGAATCTTATATGATTTGATTCGTTTGATATTGAATGTTACTGAATTAGTTTCAATACTCTTGGGGATATGCTCCAGTAACACTAGTTCATCCTTTTAATTTAGGTTCCATTAATTTCTACAGGTACATATATAATATGTATAAGTAGAAAATCTGAATCTTGAAAAGTTTGAGATTTGAATCTTTCTTTTATATAATAGTTATTTAATGGAAATTACTTACACCTCAGAGGTATAAGTAAAAGTTTATCGTTTATTCTGTTTAATAGAATATTGTATTCTATTTGATAGAATATCTTTCCTATAATCCTAAGTAACAAAATCGTTTTATTATTTGGTGTGTAACATCGGATTTTAACTATTATAGAAAAGACTTGACTTATTGAAGTTAAATGTGAGAATGATAAACTATAATTGGAACTACAAAATTAATAAGATGAAACAACCTTTATACATCTTCTATATAAGTCTAATAGGATATCAGAATCATTTACGAGTATTTGATACTTAATGGTTCTGTTGTTTTCTTACCGAAGAAAATTATCCTATATATTTATAATGGAAGCGATATTTAATATCGATTCTGGAAGTTCATCATTGAACCATAGATAAGATTGTTCATAGCTTACTACGATCAAGTTTTGAACTTGATTAAGCTTTAATTATGAAACAGTTCATGATTTGTGCTAATTGTTTGCGCATCAAAAGCAATGTGAGCTTATTAACGGTTTGACCTTTATAGTATGACAGTGAGAAAAGTTATACTCAACAATCTATTGTAGATTCTGAGAAAACTAGTCTCTAGTCACGCTAATTGAACAATTAAAGATATATTGGTTAATGTTGATATTAAACTGTACATTTTAGCTAAAGAATGCAAAGTGGCATTTTTTTTGAATGACTTATTCAGATAAGAGATCAGTTGTGATTTCTTTGTTTGAAGAGTTGATTCTGGAATGGCCCTTAGAGTTTGTGTTGCTGAGAATCTCAGTTTAGTGTGCTAGCTTATAGAGCCTATTGTAGACTCGGATAAGTCTTCCGGAAATTCGTGTTCTCTATTTTTGATATCAGTCAGATTGTCTGATCTTGTCAAAGTATAGAGAATACATATGTGATTGAAGGGTTAATGGGAGCGTACAAATTACTTTCTAGTGTTATATATCCTAACGACATTATCATTATTATTGTAATAATGAGATTTTTGTGAGGTAAAAGGTTTACCTAAGTCTTTTTTACTCCGTGAAAGCAGTGAGAGTAGTCTCTGTTATATTTGATATAAAGTTTTATATAAGATATAAAACTAAGAGACTTGTGAGATACTCCTATTATTCGTGCATCAGATATGATCTAATAAAAGACACAACAAAGCTATCTGTATGATAGTTAGTATAACTGTTTGATAGTTAATGTGTGTCTTATATATAATATTCATCTTTCGTAAATGATGATTCTTTTTTTTGAAAGAGATATTGATTAGAATGTCTAATCAATCTTATGTATCATTTGATGATGACATAATGAATACTTTATTATGTGCGATTAAAGATATCGATTTAATCGTAATTGTTACGAGTTATTTTGATACCATATAGAACATATGATGGATCTTGAAACATGTTCTTTTTGATCTTTGAGATATTAAGAATGAGTTTCTAATTCATGGAGAATACAGTCTGCAACCATTAGGGTCATATTAGTTTTGAGACTAATTATGACGTTAGACTGTCTACGTCATAAAGAGTCAGAAAAGATGTAGTGGGAGTGTCACAGAGGATTCTAGGTAAACCTTTTACTGCACAAACATCTCATTTTTACAATAATAATGATAATGTCGTTAGGATATATAACACTAGAAAGTAATTTGTACGCTCCCACTAACCCTTCAATCACATATGTATTATGGTTCATTGGGATAAACCATCAGACCAAGTCCCGATATACGACATGTACTGGTCTCAACGGATTTAACTAACCGACCTGTGTTAGTAAATCTTGACCAGGAACTATATTTGACAATATACATTTAGCAGTAACACTTCCCAAATCAATTACAAACTAGTTTTGTAACTGTGTACTGGATTATATATTATCGGGCCTTTGTCTAATATATACATATCACTAAACCACATTTAGTTTCAATCTAATCATAATCAGATCGAATACGTATATAAAAACAAGAGGTGCAACCATAAATAAGTAATATTATGGAAAAATGAATTGATCGTATTCATGAATCAGACATAAATACGGTCCAGATTGGCACTCTGAGCACCAACCCCAACATATCTATCCAGGAATATACAAGAGAATAGAAAAGCCTGAGAAAGTAATAGAGTGCATAGAAGTAAGATCCCCCTTCTTAGAACACTCATTCAAGCTGAACAAATGGTCTTTAAGTATTTCATATAGATAGTAAAACTCTAAAGATACCCACTCAGAAGAGTAGAAAGAGAAAGGGAAAACTAGAAAGGAAAAATAATAAATGTACCAAGATGTTAAAGTGACCAGAGATAGTAAGCGAAAATATACAAAAGTAGGGGATAACGAGAAAAGTTAGAAGAAAAGTAAGGAGAGATGTAAGGGGGTAAAATTAACCAAATATAAGAAGAAATTGAGATATAGAATCAGATCGATAAGGAAGTAAACATAGATAGAGGAATAGAAACAGACAAGAGATGTCGAAACCTATAGTAATAAGAATTAGAGACACAGAGTTAAGTAATAAAGGATAATACCAGAACTAGTAGTAAAGATGGGTGTAGTAAGACTAGACCAGAAAGAAAAGCTGAATAGATCTAAGTAAAGGTTCTTTCCCTCAGGCGAGGTACCTTTCTTCCCCAGAAGAATTCCTCCGAGTTGATCTAATATTTCTGGAACCATCTCGTATAAGTAGCAAGTTCCCGAATAATCAAGGACCGCTATAAGATAGAAGAAGTAAGAAAGTCAAGGTCGATCGTGAAACCTTCAAATGGATGTGGAGTGCTATAGAAATATAGAGATTTTAGATTTCCAGAACCTAGGCCTGTAGGCAAGTAAGATGAATGACGATAAAAACAACAGTTAGTTACCCTAGCCAAGGAATTCAATAGATAAGACCTCGACCTACCCAGATCCTCATTCCTCCATGGAATCAGTTAAAGAAGTTGTCCTGATAAAGTCTACCTCATACCTATCCTACATAAGCAATAGACTTCATCAGGACATAAAGTACTAGAACAAGGATGAAGAAATTCTTCGAGGCATAAAGAAAAAGAACCAATGAGATATAAATAGTTCCTATCAGTATGAGTATAGGCGACCATAAGGAAATCCAACGGGAGTCCATTTCAAGAAACGAAAGGACCTTGAAAGGTAAACCGCATAGAAAAAAAGATCAAGTAAGTTTTCAAGGATATAAAGAAGAAAACCTAATATAGTCCAAAGATTAAGGCAAAGCAGCGCGACGTTTGCAAGACTAGTAGGAGTCTATAAGATGGATCAAATGCAGTAAAACCTATAGAACAGTTCAAGAAAGTAGGAATTTCTTCAGCGTATATAAGCATAAACCCAGGATATTGGAAGTATTTAGGAATAACAAGAGTATTAGTATGGACAATGGAACAGAGTGCCCAGTCGAGGTTTATAATAAGAATAGAAAGTAGAGACCTAAGAAAATAAATGGAAGAATGAACCACCGCTAGCCTTAGTACAAAGGAATAGAGCAAGGAAATAGGATATAAAATGGTAAGAGGAATGCGAGGAGTAATAAGTAAATTCAGTATGTTTAGGCACAAAGATAATCTATTGAGAAAATAGTAAAGTAAATAATCAATAATAGTCATGGAACCCTAGAGCCCAGTAAAGAAAAGAATCAGTAAAGGAGAACAGTTGATAGATTAGACAATTACGAGATGGCTCGACAACTAAGTCAAGGAATCCAAAGAATCATAGACCAGAATTATGGGATGGGAAGGTTCAACGCTACAAAAGTTGAGCTAAGTGTGGAAACCTTCATAAAAACAAGGAACCCTCAAGGAAGTAAAGTTATTAGAAGTACAAAAGATCATGGACAATGACTTGTAGGAGCATAGTGAACAATTTATAAAGAACTTCATGGTATTGGGAAGAAAAGATTTTAGGTAGAGAGTAGTGTATGGATCAAAGATTTAATAGAAGATGACCATAGTAGTTGAAGTAAATAGAGTTTTCAAGGGAGTAAAGGAGTAAGGAGTTGAGGAACTAAGATAAGAAAAGAACCTTCGTAGCAGAATGAGCCCCCTTAGGAAATATAGCAAAGAGATTATAGTAGTATCCAGAGAAAGAATATAGTAACCACAAAAAATTAAGCAACAGAAAGGATAAAGTGACAATATAAGGAACTTATTAGGAAGTATACCTCTAGAAAGACTTTGTATGGAATGTGGAGTGATTGATTGATGTAAATGACTGGGAGTTTTAGTAGTAAGACCCAGTGTAGGAAAAGACACCAGACAGGTATACACAAGAGTCTTAGGCAAAAAGTATGTGTCACCGAAACACCGTAATAGAAAGGCTTCAGGACTAGTTCCCACTAATCCAACCCTCGATCGATACCAGTAACAAAAATTGACCTAAAGCGTAACCTTGAGATAATCCAGAAGCAAGTATAAGTGTAGTATGGTATGGAACCAAGAAAATAAGTTTACCATAGTATGGAAATCAATAAAGAGAAGATATTATAGTTGTTGGACAATTATGACCAATAGCATCACTATTTGTACAGAACATGGTGTTGTTGTACAAATTAACTATGTGACAAAGGAAATTGCTCTTTTATCATTTGTAATTTGATTACCGGGATTATAAATGATAAAAGTCCATATGATTAGTTCCAGATTAATAAGATATGAGACAATATTAATCCACTAAGGTTTAATCATTAAAATATCCCTAGTCGTAGTATTATTGAGATTGGACATCGATAATGCGGAATAGACTAGTATTGCACTTGTACGCGTTTGGGGAGCATAACGACATAGTTCTCATATATTTGGGTATTGGATACTCATGCAAGTGTAATATGAGGTTTGTTGTTTACCGATGGTACGGAAACAGCTTCGCTCTGGATAGACCCCTCGGAATTCCATTGGTAGTATGACTATGTGTCTATGGAAGTCCGAATCAGGGTAGGTGTATTTGGTCTTAACCCGAGACTTGCATTGCTAATACTTGCGACAATCAATATACTTTGGTTTTGGTCATCCAGGGCTTTAACAGGTTCTGTGTACCCCTCTTCTGGGTATATTGAGAATTGTAGTGTATTGGGTGTGATGTCAAGATGGAAGTATCACTCCATTCATATGGAGATGATGATCACGCAAGATACGGAACTAGTACTCTTTAGTACTACAGTCATCGGGATAATATGACTAGGTCATGTTTCTCCGATTATAGAGACTAGTTACCAGAGATCTGATATATGCTTCGTACGGGGCAGACATAATTCCAGCCCCAGGTCTTGCATGTGACATCTGATACTGGATCGTAATTTGCAATACTACGTATACTACGCCTGACATAGATTATATATTCCTTTAAGAATATTTCTGGAGAATTGGGTAGGCACGGTGATTTGCTAGAAGCCAACCATGTCTCGTAAATCGGTAAAAACGTAGTACGAGGTACGTACGTGTTCGGATAGTCCGACGACCGAATTTACTGCCAATATATCCGGGGATATCATGGGTCGCTTCTCGAAGATTCACCTATGACATATGATTCGAACATAATTAATCTGGGATTAATTATGGAGAGATTTTATCTAGGATAAACTACTATTTGAAGAGAGAGAACAATTAATTTGGAATTAATCGATAAAATAATATATTCGATATATTAAACGAAATTAGATTTCAACGCGGAATTAAAATTGGATTTTAATTCGGGCAAATGAATTAATTTAGAATTAATTCGCAAGCGACGTGAATAGTAATTTTGCTAGGCATACTTATTTAATTAAATTTGATTTAATTATATCGCAACGGAAAATTCGTTAATTCGGAATTAACGAACCCGAGCCCGGGAGTGTTTGCGGGCCCACTCAGATTTTGAATCAAGTGGGGCCCACAAGTCACATCATAAGTCACATCATTTGTCTTTTTCATCACTTTTTGGTGATGGTATTAGGTGAAGTGGGTGATGATGTGTAGTTAACTTGTAAAACACATTTTCTAAAGTTGAAAGACATATACCATCTTTGGTATATCTTTAATTTTGGTTTTTGAAATCAAATAACACAACTTTCCTTCTCTCTTTCTTCTTCCTATCTCACGCCCAAGTGCAGATTTTTCTTCCCAAAAATTTCTAAGGCTTGGCCGAATTTCAAGAGGGAAAATTGGAAGATTTCTTGCAAATTTTCAAAGGTGCTAGCACACAAAGAATCATATGAGGTGATAGGGAAACCAATCATTGAGCTTGGAATCAACAAAAAAGCTTGGAGCTTGGATTTCACATTCAAAGGAGACCTTGGCCGAATTCATCAAGGAGGAAAATTTGTGTGTTCAACGTATCCAAAATCCGATCAAAGTGAGTATTTTCCGCATTCTTACTTTGTTGTATTCACATGATTTCTTGCTTAATTTGATCTTGGTTTGACCTAGAAAACCCAACAATGGTATCAGAGCCATAATTGAGCATGAAATTGAATTTAGGGTTCTTAAACTTTAATTTGAGATTTTGTGATTTGAGCATGATTTCTTCAAATTGATGATTTGGTTGAGGTTGGATGATGTTAAATTGGATTTGTACATTGTTGGAATTGTGAAAAATTGATAGGATTAATTTTCCCCAATTTGTGTGCCTTGGCCGAATGTGATGAGTACCCTAGCTCATAGTGATTTTGATTTTTAGACTGTTGGATGTGTTTAAAATACATGGTTAAATTGATTTGTGAGTTAATTGGATTGAAATCAAAATTAATGAAAATTACCATGATTGCCGTGAGCATATAAGAGCATGTTGGGATTGATTTTGCTTCAATTTGTGTTGGACATAAGTTGATAAATTAAAGCAATATTAATTAGTGTAATTGGTGTTTTGGAAATATTAATTTAACTAATTAATTATGGCTATTACACTTTAATTAATTAGATTGTGAAATTTGGCTTAATTTGGAATTGGGCTATTAATGTTGTATTTGGGCTTAATGGGCTTGGTTGGGCCAAGTTTGGTTTAGGATAATTGGTTGGATCCAATTGGGCCTAAAACCATTTCCATAAAGTCCAAATATGATAATTGGGACTTTTATAATTTAATTGGGCCTAATGGGCCAAAATTAATTTTGTGGTAAATGGTGATTCCTTATTGGGCTTTGGTTGCCAAAGCCTATGCCTTATAAATTAATTGAAAGCCCATTGGACTTTAATTAAATTGACATTGGATGTTAATTGGGCTTTGAGACCCGTTAAGATTAGATTTAGAATCTAAGTCACAAAGGCTCATTAATAAAGTGTAATTATTTAATTTGGAATTAAATATAGAATTAGTATTGAATACAAATTAAATTAGATTTAAATTGTAGTTCGATATAATTCAAGAATTTGTACTTCGAGTACTTATTCTTAAACGAGTTGGACTTGCGCAAATCAAATCGTTGTTTGAACATTGGATGGTCATTAATCAAAGATTAATTAATTGGATTAGATTGATTGATAACATTCTTTGTGTGAATACATGGATGTGATGTATGAATAATGTATATCGGATGGATATTAGATGGGTGAGGGCAATTTTGGAAATTGTTGTAATAAATTTAGAATTTTTAAATTGGACCTGCATGTCCAGCCTAGTACCTTTTGACTCTTTTATTTCTCTTCTCACCTATTCCCCTCAATGTAAATGAGGTTTCTTTAGAAGTGTTATGTAATTGGGTAGAAGTAAGAATGATGCTAGCGAGAGAGAGGAAATGGAGAGATTTGTTCTAGGAACAAAATGTTTTAAATATCCATCCGCATATACATTATTAATTTATTTACCGCGCCTTATTATGCTTTTAGAATGCATGCTTAAGGGTGTATGATGAGACCTAATCAAAGATAATTAATTGGTTGCCAATTACGAGAAAAACCCTCAACAAATATTAAGTGCTTTCCTTCCATTGAATGATTCATTCTCAAGATCCAAGATTGGCACTGGTTTGTTGGCCAAAGTCAAGACCTTTGTCCATCGCAGATGTGTTTGAATCATGAAGACTTTGTTCCATATCGCATGTATTTTCCAAGTTGTGATTTTTTGGCCAAAGTCAAGATCACTTCTTGTCCATCGACATCGATTACGAAGCTTTCCAAAGTCAATGGGTCCCGCTTAACTGGAATCATTAAGCTTGTTGTGCCAAAGCCAAGGCTTAATTGATTCAGAGGAAAAATGTCAGGGAATATATTGGATATATTGGCATATATTAGATATATGTTTCAGACTTGGATGTCCACCTACTGGATCTAGGAATTGGATGAGATCCAATTGATCTTAGAGATCTACCTAGTTAAATATCATACAACATGTTGGCCAAAGTCAAGGTTGTGTGTTATTTAACGGGATCCTAGCCCACTAGGAAACTAAGTTTCCCAAGTAGTCAATAGAGGGTTAGAGGCTCGCCGAAAAATAGTGGGAGGCAAGTATTAAATTTGCAATTTCATTTAGATACTTGCCAATACGCGCTCATTTCATTTTTTGTCATTATTAATAAATATATTAGTTGGAATAATATTTAATTGTTGTTTTAATTAAACAGTTGGACTGTATTCAAACTACTTCAATTTATAGTTGATTATATAATTGGATTATAGTAATCAATATATTTGAATTTAACCAATCAAATTATAGTTGATTATATATAGTTAGACTATAGTAATCATTATATTTAATAGCACCCGAAATCATTGATTGGATAGTTGGACTATTGGAATCAAGATAACTAAAAGTTTAGCGTTTAGAACATAATCCTGGGTGAAAATGTCTTTAAACGGCTCCAATTTTCAGATTGGGAATAAAACCTCAGGATAGTAATGGGAACTGAGAAGTTATTCTATTTGATAAAGAAACATCTCGGGCCTGAGCCCGGAGTTGAACAAATAGTGGAGCATGAGTTTTGGAAGACTCATGGTGATGATAACTTTAGTGCTCAATCCTTTATGCTTGATGCAATGACACTTTAATTTTGTCGTCAAAACTAAGGATTAGATCCTTATACCATGATGTTGAAATTAAAGGATCTTCATAGATCTATCCGTAGATTTTAGAAGAATGAATTGCAAAAGAAGCTCTTTCGCTCACGTATGTCATAGGGTACATCTATCGAGCACTAGGTGTCGTAGATGATTGCTAACATCGATCAGCTAGGTTAGTTGGCCATTACCTACGTGGCCGAGACTACCAAAGATTTGATCTTATAGTCTCTACCCGAAAGCTGGGGCAGGTTCATTATGAACCAAGAGAAAACTCTTGGAGAGTTGATGACTATGCTCTAGGAGGCAGAGCCAAAGCTTCTAAAAGGGCAAAGGCAAAATCGTCACAGTCTTCTGGGAAGACAAAGGACATGTCCCAAGATGTCTGCCTAAACTGTAGCAAACGGGGTCACTGGAAGCGTGACTGCCGTATGGACAAGGCAGACATGAAGGAAGTGAAGGCGGGGCAAGGCTCCTGCTTCAACTATGTTTGTCATAACCATGTTCACTACTAGTTTCAAAATTGGATTTTTGATACTAGATGTGGTACATAAATATATGTAATGATGTGCGGAATCTACTGATTAGCAGGATACTGATTTCAGTTGAGATCGACCTGAGATTCGGAAACGGGACAAGAGTCGCTGTTTTAACCGTAGAAACCTAATTTTAGGAACTACCATTTGGGTATGTACTTAAATTAGGAAACTGTTATAATGTACTTAGTTTGACTAGAAACATTATCTTTATATCTAAGTTTAACCCGTTGCGGGTATACCTTTATATTCTAGAACACTAAGTGTTTTATTATATAACAATATTTATATTTTGAATATAAATGAATCTCAAACGTATAACATGACAAACAAATAGCCCAAACCGAATTAATCAAATGATACTTATTTGTGGCATTGTTGTCTGGGACACATTAACAAGACTCATATATTCACACTTTCGAAGAGTGGATACTAGGAAGGATTTGATTCTAATTCAAATGATGTCTACGAATCTAGTTTATTAGGCAAAGTGCCTAAAACACCTTTTACTTGGTAAAAGTGTAAGTGCCACCGATCTGTTAGCCCTCGTTCATAATGACGTTAGTAGGCCCATATCTAGCTAGGCTAGAGGTGGATATCAATACTTCACAACCTTTACGGATGTGGCATCACGTTATGGTTACGTGTTTCTTTTGAAACACGAATCGAAAACTTTTGATAAATTCAAAAAGTTTCGACACGAAGTATAAAAACAGACCGGCAAGAGTATTAAAACATCACGATTGGACCATGATGAAAATACTTAATCAATAAGTTTCTCAATTACTTGAAAGAGTATAGCATTCTTTCAATGTGGACTCTTCATGGAACACCTCAATTTGACGGTGTGTCCGAACAGAGAAACCGAATTTTATTGGACATGATAAGGTTAATTATGAGTCGCTCTGAGCTACCATTTTCCTTCTAGGGATACGCATTAATAAGTGCAATACTTATTTTGAATAAGGTTCCATGAAAATCTGTTGGACAGATTTCATATTAGATATGAACAGGAAAGAAACCGAGTTTTCTCATTCCTGAAGATTTGAGAATGCTGGGCATATGTTTGGATGATACCAAACTAGAACCCAAATCGGATAAATGCCTAATTTGTAATTGGTTATCCTAGGAAAACCAAAGTATAGTACTTATACAACTAATAAGAGAACAATATAATTGTTCCTCTCCATGCGGTTTTCCTAAGAGGAATACCTATATGCAGTGGTAAGTGAGAGGAAAGTAAAATTCGATGAAAATCAGAGTAATACTGTTCCAGACACAGATTCCTTGATGGAACACAAATAGTTCATCAGGGATGAAACTGTACCACAATCTTCGAATACACAAGAACCGCGTAAGTCAGAGAGAGTCAGAAAACAACCTGGTGTTGGGTTTTCTAGGTCTAACCAAGATCATATTAAGCAATGAAAAGTGCGAATACAACAAAGTAAAGTTGCGGAAATACTCACTTTGATCGGCTTTTGGATGCGATGAAAACAAAAATTTCTGCTCCAAGCTTTTCTTCTTTGTGTATTCGGCCAAGCCCTTGCATTTGATCTTCAAGCTCCAAGCTTTGTGAATGATTCCATGCTCATGAATGGGTTTCCCTATCACCTTTGTGAGACCCCTTTGAGTGATAGCTCTTGAGATTTTGCAACAAAATCCCCTTTACATCTCCTTGTTGCTCTCGGCATTTGAAGCAAATTAGAGAGGAAAATGGCACTTTGTCGTGAGATGGAGAGAGAGAGAAGAATAGTGTGTTTTTTTGTGTTGTATAATCTAATTACACAAAATGAAAGTGAAATACCAAAAATAATAAAAATGGTAAATGTCTTTCAAGCCATCACACTAGTGTGTTTCACACTCAACCACCTACCAATAACTTCCATCACATTAAAGTGATAAAGTTGACTAGAGATGTGATGCGTGATGTGACTTGTGGGCCCCACTTGATTCAAAATACGAGTGGGCCCGCAAAAACTCCTGGGCTCGGATTCGTTAATTCCGAAATTTTCCGTTGCAACGTAATTAAATCAAATTTAATTAAATAATAATGCCTAGCAAAATTACTATACACATCGCTAGCGAATTAATTCTAAATTAACTCGTTCGCCCGAATTAAAATCGAATTTTAATTCCGCGTCGAAATCTAATTTCGTTTAATATATCGAATATATTATTTTATCGATTAATTCCAAATTAATCATTCTCTCTATTTAAATAGTATTTTATCCCAATAAAATATCTCTGTGATTAATCCAAGATTAATTTTCTCTCTCTATTAATTAATCCCAGATTAATAATGTGCGAGTCATACGTCATCGATGAATCTTCGGGAAGCGACCCATGAGATCCCCGGATATGTTGGCAGTAAATCCGGTCGTCGGACTATCCGAACATGTACGTACCTAGTACTACATTTTTACCGATTTACAAGACATGGTTGGCTTCTAGCAAAGCACCGTGCCTACCCAATTCTCCAGAAATATTCTTACAGGAATATGTAATCTATATCAGGCGTAGTATACGTAGTATTGCGATCCAGTATCGGATGTCACGTGCTAGACCTGTGGCTGGAATTGTGTCTGCCTCGTACGAAGCACATATCAGATCTATAGTAACTAGTCTCTATAATCGGATAAACATGACCTAGTCATATTATCCCGATAGCTGCATCATATAAGAGCACCAGTTCCTTATCCTACGTGATCATCATCTCCATATGACTGAAGTGATACTTCCATCTTGACATCACACCCAATACACTACGATTCTTAATATACCCAGAAGAGGCGTACACAGAACCTGTTAAAGCCTTGGACGACCAAAACCAAAGTATATTGATTGTCGCAAGTATTAGCGATGCAAGTCTCAGGTTAAGACCAAATACACCTACCATGATTCGGACTTCCATAGACACATAGTCATACTACCAATGAAATTCCGAGGGGTCTATCCAGAGCGAAGCTGTTTCCGTACCATCGGTAAACACAACCTCCTATTACACTTGCATGAGTATCCAATACCCAAATATATGAGAACTATGCCGTTATGCTCCCATAACACGCACAAGTGCAATATTAGTCTATTCCGCATTATCGATGTTCAATCTCGATAATACTACGACTAAGGATGTTTTAATGATTAAACCTTAGTGGATTAATACTGTCTCATATCTTATTAATCCTGAACTAATCATATGGACTTTTATCATTTATATATCCCGGTAATCCAATTATAAATGATAAAAGAGCAATTTCCTTTGTCACATAGTTAATTTGTACAACAACACAATGTTCTGTACAAAATAGTGATGCTATGGGTCATAATTGTCCAACAATCTCCCACTTGGCCTATAGCCAATCACTCAAGTGTCTTACACATGAACTATGTACGGTTCGCTCAAACTTCTGTTGAGAAACTGCTTTCTTCAGCAGATTTGCAAAGTTATCATCTGATGCGATTTATTCGTGTTAGACAATTATGACCCATAGCATCACTATTTGTACAGAACATGGTGTTGTTGTACAAATTAACTATGTGACAAAGGAAATTGCTCTTTTATCATTTGTAATTGGATTACATGGATATATAAATGATAAAAGTCCATATGATTAGTACCAGATTAATAATATATGAGATAATATTAATCCACTAAGGTTTAATTATTAAATATCCTTAGTCGTAGTATTATCGAGACTGGACATCGATAATACAGAATAGGCTAGTATTACACTTGTGCGTGTTATAGAAGCGTAACTGCATAGTTCTCATATATTTGGGTATATGATACTCATGCAAGTGTAATATGAGGTTGTGTTTACTGATGGTACGGAAACAGCTTCGCTCTGGATGGACCCCTCGGAATTCCATTGGTAGTATGATTATGTGTCTATGGAAGTCCGAATCAGGGTAGGTGTATTTGGACTTAACCTGAGACTTACACCGCTAATACTTGCAACAATCAATATACTTTGGTTTTGGTCGTCCAGGGCTTTAACCGGTTCTGAGTACGCCTCTTCTGGATATATTGAGAATCGTAGTGTATTGGGTGTGATGTCAAGACGGAAGTATCACTCCAGTCATATGGAGATGATGGTCACATAGGATACGGAACTGGTGCTCTTATCAACTGCAGTCATCGGGATAATATGACAAGGTCATGATTATCCGATTATAGAGACTAGTTACCAGAGATCCGACATATACTTCGTATGAGGCAGACACAATTCCAGCCCCAGGCCTAGCATGTGACATCCGATATTGGATCACAATACGCAATACTACGTATACTACGCCTGATACAGATTACATATTCCTTTAAGAATATTTCTGGAGAATTGGGTAGGCACAGTGCTTTGCTAGAAGCCAACCATGTTTTGTAAATCGGTAAAAATGTAGTACTAGGTACGTACGTGTTCGGATAGTTCCACGACTGGGTTTACTGCCAACATATCCGGGGATCTCATGGGTCGCCTCCCGAAGATTCACCGATGACGTATGACTCACACATTATTAATCTGGGATTAATTATAAGAGAGAGAGAAAATTAATCTAGGATTAATTACAGAAATATTTTATCTGGGATAAAATATTAATTAAAGAGAGAGAATGATTAATTTGGAATTAATCGATAAAATTAAGATATTCGATATATTAAACGAAATTAGATTTCGACGCGGAATTAAAATTAGATTTTAATTCGGGTGAACGAGTTAATTTAGAATTAATTCGTTAGCGACGCGAATAGTAATTTTTCTAGGCATAATTATTTAATTAAATTTGATTTAATTACGTCGCAACAGAAAATTCTTTAATTCGGAATTAGCGAACTCGTATTTCGAATCAAGTGGGGCCCACAAGTCACATCACGCGTCACATCATTAGTCATTCAAGTGATGAATGTCTTGTCACTTTGAGTGATGTGATGTTAGTCACTTGTGATTGATGGGAGTGGTTGGAAGGCTTAAATGCCTTGTACTTTATGGATTTGAATTATTGGTTTCACTATTCTCTCTCCCAAAATTCGGCCAAGGGCCATCTTCTTCTCTCTTTTATTTTCTCCATTGCCGTGAGCAAGAACAAGCTTTTAGGAAATTTTGTGGCAAAATTTCCAAAGTGCTAGCACACATTAGGAGTCATACAAAGGTGATAGGGAAACCCACCCTTGAGCATGGAATCTACACACAAAGCTTGGAGCTTGGAGATTCAACTTGGAGCACAAAAGGGAGCCATGGCCGAGAGCTTCAAGGAGCTTGAAGAAATTTTTTGTTGTTCCTCGCATCGCAAAAGCCGATCAAAGTGAGTATTCCGCAACTTAACTTTGTCGTATTCACACTTTTAAATGCTTAAATTGATCGTGGGACTATAGTAGAAACCCAACAATGGTATCAGAGCCTTGTTTAAGCATGAAATTGGATTAGGGTAAAAATTGGGTAAAATGGATGTGATGTATGAATAATGTATATCGGATGGATATTAGATGGGTGAGGGCAATTTTGGAAATTGTTGTAATAAATTTAGAATTTATTAATTGGACATGCGTGTCCAACCTATTACCTCTTGACTCTTTGTATTTCTCTTCTCACCTATTCCCCTCAATGTAAATGAGGTTTCTTTAGAAGTGTTATGTAATTGGGTAGAAGTAAGATTTGTGCTAGCGGGAGAGAGGAAAGAGAGAGATTTGTTCTAGGAACAACGTGTTTAAATATCCATCCGCATATCATTATTAAATTTATTTCCGCGCCTTATTATGCTTTTAGAATGCATGTTTAAGGGTGTATGATGAGACCTTAACAAAGATAATTAATTGGTTGCCAATTACGCGAAAAACCCTCAACATATATTAAGCGTTTTCCTTCCATTGAGTGATTCTTACTCAAGATCCAAGATTGGCACTGGTTTGTTGGCCAAAGTCAAGACCTTTGTCCATCGCGGATGTGTTTGAATCATGAAGGCTTTGTTCCATATCGCATGTCTTGTCCAAGTTGTGATTTGTTGGCCAAATTCAAGATCACTTCTTGTCCATCGACATCGATTACGAAGCTTTCCAAAGTCAATGGGTCATGCTTAACTGGAATCATTAAGTTTGTTGTGCCAAAGCCAATGCTTAATTGATTCAGAGGAAAAAGGTTAGGGAATATATTGGATATATTGGCATATATAAGATATATGTTTCGGACTTGGATGTCCACCTACTGGATCTAGGAATTGGATGAGATCCAATTGATCTTAGAGATCTACCTAGTTAAATATCATACAATTTGTTGGCCAAAGTCAAGGTTGTGTGTTATTTAACGGGATCCTAGCCCACCAGGAAACAAGGTTTCCCGAGTACTCAACAGAGGGTTAGAGGCTCGCCGAAAAATAGTGGGAGGCAAGTATTAAATTTGCAATTTCATTTAGATACTTGCCAATACGCGCTCATTTCAATTTTTCGTCAATACTTAAGTAAATATTAGTTGGACTAATATCGTTGTTTTAATTAAACAGTTGGACTGTATTCAACCTACTTCAAATTATAGTTGATTATATAATTGGATTATAGAAATCAAATATATTAGAATTTAAATTATCAAATTATAGTTGATTATATAGTTAGACTATAGTAATCATTATATTAAATAGTACCTTAAATCGTTGATTGGATAGTTGGACTATAACAATCAAGATAACTGAAAGATTAGTGTTTAAAACATAATCCTGGAAGAAAATATTTTTAAACGGCTTTAATTTTCAGATTGGGAATAAAACTTCAGGATAGTCCTGGAAACTGAGAAGTTACTTTATTTGATAGAGAAACCTCTTGGGCCTAAGCCCGGAGTTGAGGAAATAGTGGAGCATGAGTTTTAGACGACTCATGGTGATGATAACTTTGGTGCTCAATCATTTATGCTTAATGCAATGATACTTTAATTCCGTCGTCAAAATTAAGGATTAGATCCTTGTACCATGATGTTGAAATTAAAGATCTTCATAGATTTATTCTTAAATCTTAGAAGTACAAATTGCATAAGAAGCTCTTTCGCTCACGTATGTCAGAGGGTACATTTGTCGAGCACTAGGTGTCACAGATGATTGCTGACATCGATAAGCTAGGTTAGCTGGGCATTACCTACGTGGCCGAGACTACTAAAGATTTGATCTTATAGTCTCTACCCGGTAGCTGGGGCAGGTTCATTTTGAACCAAGAGTAAACTCTTGGATAGTTAATGGCTATGCTATAGGAGGCAGAGCCATAGCTTCTAAAATGGGCAAAGGCAAAATCATCACAGTCTTCTGGGAAGACAAATGACATATCCCAAGATGTCTGCCTAAACTGTGGCAGACGGGGTCACTGGAAACGTGACTGCTGTATGAACAAGGCAGACGTGAAGGAAGTGAAGAGGGGCAAGGCTCCGGCTTCAATTATGTTTTTCATAAACATGTTCGCTATTAGTTTCAAAATTTGATTTTGATACTAGATATGGTACATGGATATGTACTGATGTGCAGAATCTGCTGATAAGCAGGATACTGACTTCAGTTGAGATTCACCTGCGAATAGAAAACGGGATGAGAGTCGCTATTTTAACCGTAGAATCCTAAGTTTAGGAACTACCCTTTGGGTAAGTACTTAAATTAGGAGACTGTTAAAATGTACCTAGTTTGACTAGAAACATTATCTCTATATCAGAGTATAACTCGTTGCGGGTATACCTTTATATTCTTGAACACTAAAGTGTTTTATTTTATAAAGATGATATTGAGATAAACACAATTAGATGTGAATAACAGTATTTATATTTTGAATATAAATGAATCTCAAACGTATGACATAACAAACAAATAGCTCAAACTGAATTAATCAGTTGAGACTTATTTGTGGCATTGTTGTCTGGGACACACATTAAACAAGACTCATATATCCACACTTTTGAAGAGTGGGTACTAGGACAAATTTGATTCCATTCAAATGATGTCTACGAATCTAGTTTATTAGGCAAAGTGCCTAAAACACCTTTTATTTGGTAAATGTACAAATGTCATCGATCTGTTAGCCCTCGGTCATAGTGACGTAAGTGGGCCCATATCTAGCTAGGCTAGAGGTGGATATGAACACTTCGTAACCTTTACGGATGTAGCATCGCGTTATGGTTATGTGTATCTTATGAAACACAAGTCGGAAACCTTTAGAGTTTCGACACGAAGTAGACAAACAGATCGGCTAAAGTATTAAACCGTCACGGTTAGACCTTTGTGGAAAATACTTAAGCAATAAGTTTCTCAATTACTTGAAAGATTATAGTATTCTTTCAATATGGACTCTTCCCGGAACACCTCAATTTGAGCGGTGTGTCTGAACTGAGAAACCAAATTTTGTTGGACATGATAAGGTTAATCATGAGTCGCTCTGATATACCATTTTCTTTCTAGGGATACACATTTATACAGTGCAAAACTTATTTTGAATAAGGTTTCATGAAAAATCTGTTAGACAGATTTCATATTAGATATGAACAGGAAAGAAACCGGGTTTTCTCATTCCTGAAGATTTGGGAATGCTGGGCATATGTTTGGATGATACCAAACTAGAACCCAAATCAGATAAGTGCCTAATTTGTAGGTTATCCTAGGGTAACCAAAGTATAGTACTTATACATCTCACTAGAGAACAATTTAATTATTGTTCGCCATGCGGTTTTCCTAAGAGGAATACCTATATGCAGTGGTAAGTTTGAGGAAAGTAAAACTCGATGAAAATCGGAGTAATACTGTTCCAGGCACCGAGTCCTAATGGAACACAAACAGTTCATCGAGGATGAAACTATACCACAATCTTCGAATACACAAGAACCGCATAAGTCGGAGAGAGTCAGAAAACAACCTGGGAGGTATGGGTTTATGATCTCACCTCGTAAAGATGTCAATCTTATTGAGGAATACGAACTGACTACGTATGAGGAAGTGATACAAGGTATCGACTCCCTATTATGGCAAAGTGCCATGATATCCGAAATGGATTCCATGTATACCAACTAAGTTTGGACACTAGTTGTTGTACCGAAAGGCATTGTGCCTATTGGTACTATATAAGTCTTCAAGGAAGACATACATGGATGGCAACATACCAACGTACTAAGCTAGGCTTGTAGCGAAAAGGTATCGTTATCAACATTATGTCCATTACGACGAAACCTTTTAACTGTTGCCATGGTTAAATCCATTTGGATAATGCTTGCTGATGATGCATATTTCATTTATGAAATATGGCAGCTGAATGTCAAAATATGGCAGCTGATGCATATTCACATCTTGACGGTTTTGTTGTACCAAAACGAGCAAACAATGTTTGCAAGTTAATCGATCCATTTATGGATTGAAGCAAGCATTGCGTTCTTGGAACTATAGTTTTGATGTAATCATAATGGTATATGATTTATTTCAAAATGAAAATGATTATTGTGTATATAAGGAGGTTAGTGAGAGTGCACTGACAGTGATTGTCCTAAATAATGATGACATATCATTTTTTGGAAATGATATTCCCACAATACGATCGATGAAAGCTTGGATTTCATGAAAATTCTCCGTATAATACTTGGGAGAGACAACCTTTATTCTAGGAATAAAGATCTACTGGGATAGATCTAAAGGTTGCTGGCACTCTCTGAGAACTCGTACATTGAAATATATGTACGCGACCTGGTGTCTCATATACTTTGAGCATATAGAGTCACAATCAGGCCAATCCAAGTGACAGTCACTGGATTGATGTTAAGAACATCCTTAAGTATCTTAGATGAACTAAGGATGATTTCTTATACTATAGAGAATGAGAACTTGAAGTGACTGGGTTCACTGCTGTAAGTTTCCAAACCGATAAAAACGATTATAAGTCGAAATAAAGGTACTATATAGTTTGAATAACGGAATAGTGAGCTGGAAATCTTCCAAGCAAGATACTGTTGCCGAATAAACAACAAAAGCGGAATATTGCTGCAGTTGAGGCAGCAATAGAAGCTATTTGGATCTTAATAATCCTAATAAGATTAGGTGTAGTTCTGTTAGCGGCTGAGCTAGGCTACAGCGCAGGCTAAAGAATTAATGGTCTCATCAACGATCCAAGTATACACTTCAACTGTTCATCTAATTCGTTCGGATCATACATCGTGGCGATGTGATGATCGAATAGATCGCATCAGATGATAACTTTGCAAATCTGCTGATGAAAGCATTTTTCTCAGCAGAAGTTTGAGCGAACCGTACATAGTTCAAGTGTAAGACACTTGAGTGATTGGCTATAGGCCAAGTGGGAGATTGTTGGACAATTATGACCCATAGCATCACTATTTGTACAAAACATGGTGTTGTTATACAAATTAACTATGTGACAAAGGAAATTGCTATTTTATCATTTGTAATTAGATTACCAAGATATATAAATGATAAAAGGTCCTTATGATTAGTTCCGGATTGAGATGATATGAGACAGTATCAATCCACTAAGGTTTAATCCTTAAAATATCCCTAGTCGTAGTATTATCGAGATTGGACATCGATAATGCGGAATAGACTAGTATTACACTTGTGCGTGTTGTGGGAGCATAACGGAATAGTTCTCATATATTTGGGTATATGATACTCATGCAAGTGTAATAGGTAGAGGTGGGCAACAGATCGGATCGAATCGGGTTTGAAAGCTCACCCTACAGTAGTGGGTCGGAATCAGATTCATTTGATGTACAATTAAGAGAACCAAGGAAACAGAAGAGAAAATTTCCCCCAAACTCTGAGAGACCGCCATTGTAAAAAAAACATGATTCATTGCCATCAATCACATCAGTTGCAAATAAAATAAGAAATAGAAGATATGAAGTGTGGAAATTTTCCGCATGTGTGAAGATAATCAAGATAGGGCTGAATGTATGTATTGTCAGAAGACTTATGCTTGTAGTTCGAAGGATCGGTCAACAACCAACTTGAAGAGGCATATGGAGGCCTGCAAATCATATCTGGCTTATTGTGAAGCACAAGGTGTTTTGGTTGGGGTTGGTGGTGAAGAGGGAGGCACAAGTGGAAATCTCTCCGTGAGAGATGGTCATTTCAATCAAGCAGCATGTCGGAAAGCAGCTGTGAAGATGATCATTGTTGACGAGCTACCATTTAGCTTTATAGAGAAAGAGGGTTTTCGACATTTCTGTAGTGTTGTCGTCCCTCGTTTTGATGTCCCATCTCGTAGGACTATAACGAGGGATATCCTACAGTTGTTTGCTGATGAAAAAGTGATGTTGAAGAGTATTTTATCTGCGGGTTATCAGAGAGTTAGTTTGACCACCGACATATGGACGTCAATTCAAAATATTAATTACATGGTTATCACTGGACATTTTATAGACAATGATTGGCAGTTGCATCGGCGAATCCTTAGCTTCTGTCCAATTAACAATCACAAAGGAGACACTATCAGAAGGTTAATAGAGTCTTGTTTACAACATTGGGGTATTGAGAGAATTTTTACTATAACTGTGGATAACGCCAGTGCCAATGCCGTAGCCATCCAACAGTTGGTGAGGAAGATGAAGACGTGGATGGGAGATGCATTGGTGCTTAATGGAGAGTATGTGCATATGCGGTGTTGTGCTCACATATTAAACTTAGTTGTGTCTGATGGTTTGAAACAAATGGATGATAGCATTATAGCAATTCGAAATGCTGTTAAGTATGTGAGATCTTCTCCATCAAGATTGGAAGCATTTAAATCGGCGGTAGCACGTGAGAAGATTGAGAGCAAGGGCAATGTCATATTAGATGTTCCTACTAGGTGGAATTCCACCTACTTAATGTTGAATGTTGCATTAGACTTTCAGAAGGCCTTTGATCGAATGATTGATGATGATGGTCACTATGCTCCATATTTTAGAGATGATGAAAATGGGAGCAAAAGGGTTGGGCCTCCTACAGATATAGATTGGGAGAAAGCTCAATACTTTGCTGATTTTTTGGAGATTTTTTATGATGCAACGAATATGTTCAGTGCCTCATCCACCGTCACATCTTGTTTCACCTACAATGAGATTTGCAAGATTCATACAAGTTTGAAAAACCTGGCGCGTAATGAACATCCTCTTTTGCATGACATGGCATTATCTATGAAGATGAAGTTTGATAAATATTGGGAGACCACTGCCAAAATCAATAAATTATTGATTGTGAGTACTATTCTTGATCCACGACGGAAGATGACATTTTCCTCTGTTTGCTTTGGTATACTTTTTGATAATGATGATGTGAAGATAGAGGAAATGAGAAAGTCTTCTAGAGATTTATTGAAGAGATTATACGATATGTATAATGATTGGATGGCACAAATGGGTTGTTTGTTGACAGTGATGGATCAAGGGCTGGGGGTGTAACTGGTGTTGGTGGAGATGGGTCTAGTGC
The DNA here is from genome assembly GCA_019454045.1 of Zanthoxylum bungeanum. Taxonomy (NCBI): domain Eukaryota; kingdom Viridiplantae; phylum Streptophyta; class Magnoliopsida; order Sapindales; family Rutaceae; genus Zanthoxylum; species Zanthoxylum bungeanum. The sequence goes on from SKCR01015833.1 coordinate 68,225, forward strand.
TACACAATCTCAGCTATTTGTTTGACCGTGAGTACAAGATAGAGTGCGTAAGCGCAATACAAACGTGCAACCTGATGATCCATTTCAAGTTTTTCAGACTAGTCATGCAATGCATCAAGAGGATAGTACTGAGGTTGAAATGTATTTAATGGAACCCTATGAGATTAGTCGTGACCCTAGCTTTAGTGTTCTGATGTGGTGGAAAACAAATACCGGTAAGTATCCAATTTTGGCTAGGATTGCTCGTGATATTTTTGCAATGCCGGTATCGAATGTGGCATCTGAATCGGCATTTAGTACGGGCGGTTGTGTTCTTGACATTTTTCGTAGCTCATTAACTCCCGTTATGGTCGAGGCTCTAATATGCACTCAACATTGGATACGGAATAGGCTTACAATTGACAAAACCAATGAAGTGGAAGCAATGTTATTGGAGGCAGAGTACTACGAAAAACTTGAGGAAGGTAAAAACAAAATTATTAATTACTTAATTAGTTTTTTAATTTTTATAATGAATACCATTAAATGCAAACTTACTAACTATGAATAATTTTTTATTTTATTTTATTTGAAAAATATCACAAGACACAAGTTACAATCTGAATCACAATCACCGGATCATGTCGTTGGCAACAGAGTTTGAGGCGAATTATCTTTGAAGGTACAATTTTGACAAAGTTATGTTTTTCTTTGATTTTGAATAAACATTTACTAGTTTAAAAAATAGGGGAACTTAAAGAAGTATTGAAGTAAGACCTTAGTAGCAAAGAAACAGTTTGTTCATTTATTTCCTCTTTTTACGATATGATGGTGCCTTTACGATATGAAGTGGTTATATACTTATATTTTATATTTCAGAAACATTGTTTATTAATTTCTATCTTTTGCAGGCTTGATGTTGTTGTGCTGCTGCCGTGCTGGAAGTGGAAGGACACTGGGGATACTAGATAGTATTGTGGATTGATATTGTGGTCATGTTGGTTATGTTGTGTGTACTGTCACTACTGTTTAGTGAAAATTTTGGCTTTTGTAGTTTTGTTGATCTTGACATCTTGTGGTATTGTTAACTACTATTTTATTTTTCTTCATCTTGTGGTCATGTTGTATTGTTGTTATTGTTATTGTTGTGTGTACTGTCAAAACCAGATTATGCTGGCAGTTTGTGTGGTCATGTTGTTAAATGTTATTGTTATATTTTGTTCATCCTGCATTCTGTCTGTGACTTCATCCTGCATTCTGTCTGTGTAGTACCGATTCGGATCGGATCGGATCGGTCCGATCCGAAATCGGACTGATCCGATTCGATCCGATAATTATCGGATCGAGTTCAATTAGCTGATCTGATCCGATCGAATCATAAATTTCAACGAATTTCGGATCGGATCGAATTCGGATTCGGTTCGATCCGATCCGAATTCGATAATACCCAGGCCTAATATGAAGATCCATTTTAGTCAGTTTTATGGAGAATTTAGAAATTAAATAATTTAAAATGAAATAAACAAAAACTAACTTGTTTCAAAAATGGTTTGAGATACGTCTCAGGAGTGAAAAATCCTTACTCATCTATCTCTTACAAATTTCACATTTTTAGTCAAAATAAAAGCACAAAATATTTTTGTAATTTTTGAAAATTTTTCATTTTTTTGTATTTTTCGAAAAATTTTGGACTAAAACCAACACACAAACTAAAAACAAGGTACTGATCAACTAATTCCCTCCCCCAAACCTAAATGAGACATTGTCCCCAATGTCTTAAACAGTAGAATAAGAGTTTAGAAGATAATACCTGGTTAGCTGAAATTCTACAAGAAAAATTAAAGGTTAAGATCCAGATTAATCCAACGCCTCTTACCACGATCGTCTTCGGACCTATTTATCTTTGAAAGGATGGGGTCAATTTGTGGTTCATAGGCTAAGATTTGGTCAATTAGATCCGGAACAGTTCTGGCAGTGAAGAAGAGTTCTTTCATAGGTTTTGACACGAACCCATTTCTCCGGGCATTATCAAGAAACACACAAAGAAAATCATAAAATCCTTCAACGTTGTATAGTCCAAGCGGTTTCTGGTGTATGTTCAGGTTCGCCCAAGATAACACTGTAAACATTTCCTCCAATGTACCCAAGCCACCTGGCAAAGCAATAAAAACATCAGCACGGTTAATCATTTCTACCAATCGTTCAGACATATCTGACACGATCAGTTCATCTCCGTTTGATGGTCCAATAAGATTTGCCTACGCCAAGGGTTTTGGGATGATTCCCAAAACGTGACTGCCTCCTTCCTGTACGGCCTTTGAAACGATCCCCATTAGTCCAAGATTGCCTCATCCATATACTAAGTGCATATTCCTTGCAGCTAAAAATCGACCCAATTCATGTGCTGCCTCTATGTATTGTGGCTTAACACCAACACTAGTACCGCAAAACACACATATGTTTTCAACTCGTCTTCTTGAAGTGGCTTCCATGTTTTACTATGGATGTCTTCAAAAATGCAATGATGAGTTTAATTTATAATACCTGAAAAGGGTGAGTAAAATAATAGCACTAGTACCTGCTAAATGACAATTATTAGTTAAACAGTAAAATAAATCGTGATAGTCAAAAAGGTCTGGATCCTGTCGGAGAAAATAAAAGAAAACAACAAAACAAATCACAATTATTAGGAAAAGACAAAAAGATATAATATGTACAAGAAACATAGTGGCTTGATTGACGTCTATGCGTCAGGGACAAGCTTCCCATCCAATTTTCTTATAAATTGGCAAACATGGTCTTTTTGAGTCAGATTCCCGAGACTTAATTGTTGTCTTTCTTTTTGAAATTGTGTATGTAATTTGCGAATGGCTATGTAAACATATCCATTGGGATGCGTCTCAAGAGTCGAAGATATATCATCTAAAGACTCATTACTCAAGCCATCCCTAATGAATTTAATTTTGTCTTCGCGATTATCAAACACCATTCCTAAAGAACGAAAACGAGTATTGCAATTCCAGCATGCACATTTGTAATAAACACCCATTTGCTTAGCACTACGTTTCTTTGCATAAGTGATTCTTCCAAAACCAGGCAGATGTGAAATAAAAGAGTCAGAAGACTCACCTGCCAATCGGACTCGTGCTTCAATTACCCAACGAATGTCATTAGGAATATCATGGATCATCAGTAGTCTCATTCGTTCCAAGCGAGCTTTGTAGACTTTCATCAGAGAGTTTTGAGGGAGAGAAGGAAATTGCTTGTGAAGATTTGCGAGAACTTATTCCATCCTGAAATGACTTAATCTGCAAAAACTAAACACATAAAATTAAATCACACCAAACCACAATATATATACAAATTACATGGGTTACCTCCCTGCTAGCGCTAAGTTTAAAGTCGTCAGCTAGACGTAACTTCTCGATCGTTAGGCTGGATCTGAAAGTATGACACATTCTTTTTGTCGCTCAAACGATTCTCCCCAGTAGTACTTGACACGCTGACAGTTAACCTTGAATGTTTCGTTGGTGTTGGGATCCAGTAACTCGACAGCTCCATATGGTAAAACCTGAGTGATCACAAATGAACCTGACCACCTTGATTTCAACTTTCCAGGGAAAAGTTTCAACCGTGAATTGTACAACAACACTTGCTGCCTTGGTTCCAACTGTCTGTGCACTATTTTTTGATCATGCCATTTCTTGGTCTTTTCTTTGTACAATCTGGCATTCTCATAAGCCTGTAAGTGAAATTCCTCAAATTCGTTGAGTTGGTGAAGTCGTTTCTCTCCTGCAGCTTGTGAATCAAGATTCAACTTCTTTAGTGCCCAGTACACCTTGTGTTCAAGCTCAACTGGCAGATGGCACGCTTTTCCAAACACCAATCGATATGGGGACATACCAATGGGTGTCTTGTAAGCTGTTCGGTAGGCCCATAATGCATCATCTAGTTTTGTAGACCAATATTTCCTTATTGATCCAACAGTTCTCTCCAAGATTCTTTTGATTTCCTTATTTGAAACTTCAACCTGTCTGTTTGACTGTGGATGGTAAGCAGTGGGAACCTTGTGAGTAACTCCGTATTTTGATAGGAGTGCATCAAAGTATATGTTACAGAATTGTGAGCCACCATCACTGATAATTGCCCGAGGTGTTCCGAACCGAGTGAAAATATTCTTTTTCAGGAATTTGATCACCACTTTTGAATCATTGGATGGTAGTGCAATTGCTTCAACCAATTTGGAGACGTAGTCTACAGCAACAAAGATGTACAGGTTTCCGAATGATGGAACAAAGGGTCCCATGAAATCTATACCCCACACATCGAATATCTCCACTTCCAGAATGTTTTGCAACGGTCTTTCATTTCTCTTCGAAATATTCCCCATTCTCTGGCACTTGTCACATTGAAGAGTAAAAAGATAAGCATCTTTAAAAAGAGTGGTCCAGAATAAACCTGATTGTAGGACTTTGGCTGCAGTTTTGTTTCCGCTAAAGTGTCCGCAATATGGTGATGAATGACAGTGCTGCAAAACAATGTTGACCTCCTCTTGTGGAACACACCGTCTCAATAATTGATTAGCACACCATTTGAACAGGTACGGCTCATCCCAAACATAGTGCTTGACTTCTTTGAAGAATTTCTTCCGTTGCTGAGTTGTCCATTTCCTACGGCCATTTTCCTGACACAATGTAGTTGACATAGTCAGCATACCAAGGGCCATCTTGCTGTTTCATGGCAAACAACTGTTCATCTGGAAAAGTTTCTTTGATTAACAGATCTTTGCCAGCTGTTTCTCTATTCTCGAGCCTTGATAGATGATCTGCCACTTGGTTTTCTATCCATTTCCTGTTTTTGATCTCCACGTCAAATTCTTGCAGAAGAAGTATCCAACAGATCAATCTGGGTTTGGCATATTTCTTCGTGATCAGATATTTGATTGCTGAATGATCTGTGTAGACCACCACTTTGGGACCCAGCAGATAGGAGCGAAATTTCTCAAAAGCGTACACAACTGAGAGCAACTCTTTTTCAGTGGTGGTGTAGTTGATTTGAGCTTCATTCAAAGTTTTGCTGGAGTAGTAAATGGTGTGAAAAATCTTTGCTTTGCGTTGTCCCAAAACTGCACCTACAACAAAATCACTAGCATCACACATTACTTCAAATGGAAGGGTCCAGTCTGGTGCTACAATGATGGGGGCAGAAATCAGCTTTTGTTTTAAGATCTCAAAAGCTTCCTGGCATTCTTTGGTGAAGTTGAAAGGCACATCCTTCTCTAGAAGATTGCAAAGAGGTTTAGCAATCTTCGAAAAGTCTTTGATAAATCTCCTGTAAAAACCTGCATGTCCGAGAAAGCTTCGAATTCCTTTGACAGATGTCGGCGGAGGTAGTTTTTCAATTGTTTCAATTTTTGCTTTGTCTACCTCAATTCCTTTTTGTGAGATCCGGTGTCCAAGAACAATGCCCTCATGTACCATGAAATGACATTTCTCCCAATTGAGCACCAGGTTTGTATCTTCGCACCTTTGTAACACATGTTCCAAATTTTGCAAGCAGTGGTCAAAAGAATCTCCAAACAAAGAAAAGCCATCCATAAAAACCTCCATACTCTGCTCCAGTATGTCTGAGAAGATGGCCATCATGCAACGCTGAAATGTAGCAGGGGTATTACATAATCCAAATGGCATTCTGCGGAAAGCAAAAGTACCATATGGACATGTAAAGGTAGTTTTCTCCTGGTCTTCTGGTGCGATGGCAATCTGATTGTACCATGAATATCCGTCCAGAAAATAATATAACTCATGTCCCGCCAGTCTGTCTAACATCTGGTCAATGAATGGTAGTGGAAAATGGTCTTTTCGTGTTGCTTTGTTCAGCTTTCGGTAGTCCATGCATACTCTCCATCCAGTCACCGTTCTGGTTGGGATTAGCTCGTTCTTTTCATTGGTAACCATAGTGATTCCTCATTTATTCGGCACACACTGCATAGAACTCACCCAAGTACTATTTGAGATGGGGTAAATGATGCCAGCATCCAACCATTTTATGATTTCTTTCTTTACGACCTCCTTCATAATTGGATTGAGTCTCCTTTTGATGTTCCACTGTTGGTTTGTACTCATCATTCATCAGAATCTTATGCATTCAAAATGATGGACTAATGCCTCGAATGTCTGCTATAGTCCAACCAATGGCTCTTTTGTGCTCTCGTAATACTCTCAGTAACTTTTCTTCCTGCTCCAATGTTAGTGAAGAAGAAATAATAACAGATAATTCAGAAGAGTTTCCAAGAAATGCATACCTGAGATGGCTCGGAAGTAACTTCAGCTCCAGTTGTGGTGGTTTTTCAATCGAAGGCTTGATTCGATCTTTCTTTGGCAGTTCCAGGCTTTCCACTTGTGGTGTTGATTTTAATCGGAATAGTTTGTCAAGGTAGTTGATACATTCCAAGATTTCAGCATCTAGCTCGCTGTCATTCATGTTGGTGATGCAAGCTTCAAGTGTATCCGTGGGATTTAGCTCAGTATCCTGAACGATACTATCAACAACATCAACTCTGAAGCATCCTTCTTTTTCATCGCTCGGGAATTTCATGGCTTTGAAAATATTGAAAGTAACTTCTTGGTCCTGAACTTTCATGGTTAGTTCTCTTTTTTGTACATCAATCACAGTTCGTCATGTCGCCAAAAATGGTCTTCCAAGGATGATAGACACATCTTTGTCTTCTTCCATGTCAAGGATAATGAAATCTGCTGGAAGAATGAGTTTGTCGACTTTGACCAGCACATCTTCAACAACACCTCTTGGAAATGCGAGCGTTTGATCAGCAAGTTGTAATTAGACTGAGGTAGGCATTGCTTCTTCAATTTGCACTTGCACCTAAGTCACATAAAGCCTTACCGATATAGTGTTCTCCAATGGTGCATGGGACAGTGAAACTGCCAGGATCTTTCAACTTTGGGGGAAGTTTCCTTTGAATGATGGCACTGCATTCTTCCGTCAATGCTATTGTCTCGTAGTCTCCCAATCTCTGTTTTCTTGAAAGAATGTCTTTCATGAATTTTACATAGCTGGGCATTTCTTCCAAGGCTTCTGCAAATGGAATGTTGATGTGAAGCTTTTTGAACACCTCCAGGAATTGAGCAAACTGCTTGTCCAGTTTGTTTTTCTGAAGTCTTTATGGAAAAGGTGGAGATGGAGTGATCTGATCTTTTTCTTTTTCCTTTACTTCTTTTTCCTCCATCAATTGCTTTGTTTCTTTTGAAACTTCCTCAATTGTTGCTTTGATTCCAACATCTTTGTTGATTTCAGTACCGCTTTTCAAGGTGATGGCTTGACATTGCTCCTTCCCTCGGTTCCTTGGATTGGGTTCTGTGTTGCTGGGAAGATTACCTGGCGGTCTGTAACTTTGAGCATTGGCCATTTGTCCGATTTGATACTCCAGTGCTTTGATGGAAGCAGATTGGCTCTGAAAGATAGCATCATATGCTGCTTGTTGCTTTTTGAACATCTCTGCAATCCATTCTTTCATTTCTGGTTCTTTTTCATGTTCCTAGCCTTTGTTCTGTTGTTGAAATCCTAGTGGTGGATAGTTCTGCTGTTGGAATCCAGGTGGTGGATGTTGGATAATATGACCCATAGCGTTACTATTTGCACAGATCATTGTGTTGTTGTAGCAAATTAACTATGTAACAAGGAAATTGCATTCTCGTCATTTTGTGATTAGATCACCTTAGATATATAAATGAAGAGAGGTCCCTATGATTAGTTCCTGGATTGAGATGATATGAGACAGTATCAGTCCACGAAGGATTAATCATTAAATATCCCTAGCCGTAGTATTATCGAGACTCGACATCGATAATGCGGAATAGGCTAGTATTGCACTTGTGCGCGTTGTGAGGGCACAACGGCATAGTTCTCATATATATAAGTATTGGATACTTGTGCAAGTGCGATAGGAGGTCGTGTTTCACCGATGGTACGGGAAACAGCTTCGCTCTGGATAGACCCTTCGGAATCCCATTGGTATTATGACTAGGTGTCTATGGGAGGCCGAAATCAAGGTAGGTGTGTATAGTCTTAACCTGAGACTTACATCGCTAATACTTACGACAATCGGTAAGCTTTGGTTTTGGTGGTTGGGGATCTTAACTGGTTCTGTGTTCACCTCTTCTGGGTTTATCAGGAATCGTAGTGTATTGGATGTGATGTCAAGACGGAAGTGTCACTCCAGTCATAGTGGAGATGATGTCACGCAGGATACGGTACTAGTGCTCTTGAGTGTTGCGCAACCAATCGGGATATTGTGACCAGGTCATGTATATCCGATTATAGAGACTATGTTACCAGACATCCGACATGTGCTTCGGACGGGGCAGACACTTATCGAGCCCCAGCCCTAACACGTGACTATCCGATACTGGGCCAATATACACAATACTACGGTATACTACGCTTGATACAGATCTATATATTCCTGTAAGAATATTTCTGGAGAATTGGGTAGGCATGGCGCTTTGCTAGAAGCCAACCTTGTCTTGTAAATCGATATAAACGTAGTACGAGGTACTTACGTGTTCGGACAGTCCGACGATCGTATTTACTGCCAACATATCCGGAGATCTCATGGGTCGCTTCCTGAAGATTCACCGATGATGTATGACTCGCACTTTGATTAATCTGGGATTAATTAGAAGAGAGAGATAGAATTAATCTGGGATTAATTCGATGAGAGAGAAAATTAATCTAGGATTATTTGCGGAAATATTTTATCTGGGATAAAATATTAATTAAAGAGAGAGAACGATTAATTTGGAATTAATCGATAAAATAATATATTTGATATATTATTAGAAATTGGATTTTGACGTGGAATTAAAATTAGATTTTAATTCGGGCGAACGAATTAATTTAGAATTAATTCGTTAGCGACGTGAATAGTGATTTCGCTAGGCGTAACCATTTAATTACGACGCGACGGAAAATTCGTTAATTTGGAATTAGCGAACCCGAGAGTGATTGCGAGCGCGGCACGCGAGTCACATCAAGCGTCAAATCGTTAGTCGCGTCAATTGTCAAATCAATTGTCACTTTGAGTGATGTGACTTGACAACATGTCACTTTATTAAAGTGATGTGATGTGACTTAAAGTAAAAGTTGAAATGATGAAAGCCTTTTGCTTTTTTGACTTTTGTACTTGGTAAATGAAAAGGCTTTTGTATTTGATTTTATTTTGGAAATAAAATATAAATATAAGTAAAAACCATTTGCCTTCTCTCTATGATCATTCACGGTTTCACGTGAAAATGCTCTCCCTCCCTTTTCTTCCTCTCTACTTCACGGTTTTGGAAACCGTCTTCTTCCTCTCCTTGTTCTGTTTCTGCCGAGCAAAGTGAGAAGTAAGATAACGATTTTTGTGGCAAAATCAAGTGCTAGCACACCTTGAGTGATACATAGGTGATAGGGAAGTGATTCTTTGAGCTTGGAAAGCTTGAAGCTTGGAGCTTCAATGGAGTCCATGCATGGCCGAAAATGGTGGAGTCCAAACCAGTCCAAACCGTGCAGCCCACTGTCAAGGAAAGCTACTGCCGAGCTCAATGGAGGATGAAAACGCAACTTGTGTTCATTTCATCAAAACCGAATTCAATGTGAGTATATTCCGCACCTCCTTTGATGTGTTCATATGCGGTTTTTATGCATGATTTGTTGATCTTGGGACTTGATTTAAAACTCAACAGTGGATTGTTCTTTTGTCCTGAATTGTTGCTCCATAAAAAATTGGGATGATTCCTCCACCATGGGTTGTAGGTGTTGGAATATGGATTGTTCCCATGTCTGTTGAAATTGTTGACATAATTCACCGTCTCTTCAAGTTGGTTTGGTTCTGGTGCTCCTCCATATGGTGAACTTGTGGATCCAATGCTGAGAGTCTCCATGAATTTGCATATCTGATCCAGCTTGGCGTTGACTGCTGTATTGGCTCCACTTTCATAAATTCCTGCAATTCTTTGGATCATGCTCCTTTCTGTTGGCCACAAGGAATTGTTGTTGGCCATTTCTTCGATTAGGTCCCAGGCTTGATCTTCTCATTTTGCCATTAAAGCTCCTCCAGCAGCAGCATTGATTGTGATTCTCATCAGTCCAGAAAGTCCATTATAGAAGGTTTGGACTTGAAGCCATTTTGGAATCTCATGGTGAGGACATTTTTGGAGCAAATCTTTGTACTTTTCCCAAGCTTCGTAGAGAGTTTCTGAGTCTTGTTGCACAAAGGATGTGATGTCATTCCTTAGTTTTCCAGTTCTGGCTGGTGGAAAATACTTTGCAAGAAATTTGGTGGCTAAAGTGTTCCAAGTTGTGATGGAACCTGCTGATAGTGAATGTAGCCAAGCTTTAGCTCTGTCTTTCAAGGAGTATGGGAAAATACTCAGTCTCATTGCTTCTTCAGCTTCTCGGTTGTAATTGAAAGTGCCGCAAACTTCCAGAAAGTTGCTGATGTGGGCATTAGGATCTTCAGTTGCATTCCCCCCAAACTGAACTGACTGCTGAATCATCTGAATGCATGTTTTGATGTCACCCGCATTTGCTGGTAAGGGAGGAAGTACAATACATGAAATGAGTATGTCAACCACCAAAATTGTTCTATCTCGAATGGGAATTGGTGGTGCAACCTCCAAAGGTTCAGGTTCTATGTTGACTAAAGCTTCTTGGCCTTCTCGACTTTCCCTTCTCAACTGTCTGATGGTTCTTTCAATTTTCGGGTCAAACGGTCGGAGTTCAAAGCATCTGGTTCGTCTCATCAAGTTTCTGAGAACCTGAAACACAAGAAAACAAAAATAATAAGTAAAAAGAAATTAGATACAAGTAAAGGTATCTAACCTTAAAACTAATAGTGAAAGATAAATAAGTCCCCGACAACGGCGCCAAAAACTTGACCGGCGTAAACAACCACGTATAACGCAAGCCTACGTATCGTTCAAGTAGTATAAAAAGTATTGATCCCACGAGGACTTAATACCTAATCTATTAATTTTATGATGTCAAATGATTACTAGTATCTAACAGATTGATTGATTGATTTGAAATGGTGAAGATTTTAAATTTAAAAAACAGTAAATAAAATTGCACGAAGGTAGGTTTAAGAAAATTCAATATTAAAAACTATCCAGGGTTGTGATTTCTTCCAATATCATTTTAAAGATGAAGTGGTTATTTTATATTTGTATAATAAATCGGTTTACTAACCTGGAACACTAAATTATGCGAAAGCCTTTGTCGATGGTCAGACGCAAATACCCAGTATAACCCAATTGAACCATATGTCTATGTCAACCAAATTACCTGAATTCATTAAGTTTAAGTTCCATTATGGCTACCCCCGCCCGACAGGTATATGTTTATCATGTAAGTAAATCTATTAAAGGGTTATCTATCCTCAAGGAAGATCGTGGGCTATTAAGTCTAAGGCTGAAACCTAAAATTCCTTTATCAAGTTTACTTTAGATTTACCACATCAATCTTATTGGTGATTAGACAACAAGAAGCATTAAGCTTAAGACTTAATAAGTAAACCTTTAAATACCCAAACTATAAAATAACCCCTTATAAACCGGTGATTTAGAATTCATCACAACCCCAGATAACTAACTTAGTTACGACACATAACTAGGGCTAGTAAAAACTTAAATAAAATAAAAGATATAAAGTAAAATGCTGAAAAGTAAATTGCTGAAAAGTAAATGACAGAAAGTAAATGCTGAAATTAAATACTGAAAATTAAATGCTGAAAAGTAAATGCTGAAAGTAAATTGCTGAAAAGTAAATGCCGAAAGTAAATTGCTGAAAAGTAAATGCTGAAAGTAAATTGCTGAAAAGTAAATAAAGTAAAAGTACAATAAAAGAAAATGCTGAGGTAAAAGGATCCACTTTTATTACTTCTATTTTAGATATCTCCCTTAATATAATATATTAACTTTGCATGATAATTACCAACCAGCCATATAGGCGGTATCCAAATTAAGTCAAATTAATAATTAATTACCAACCGACCAATCAGGCGGTATCCAGTTTCGTCAGGTTAAAACCAATTTAAATAATTACCAACCGACCAATATGGCGGTATCCTCGTTAAGTCAGGTTTTAACTAGTTTATATATTATAATTACGGGAGATTAATCTAAATATTAGTAATAAAAGTTTTACCTTTTACCCCAGCAAAGGGGAGTTACCTCCTCATTACTGAAAAGTAAAAACTAAAAACTAAAAATTAAAGAAAGAAAAGTATTGTGCGTAAAAGTAAATTACGGAAAGTAAAAACTGAAAAGTAAAGAAAAGAAAGTGCGAAAGTGGAAATTAATTACTGAAAGCTGTAAATAAACAAACAAGATATAATCTTCTTAGTATTCTTAAGGAATTCCTTAGAAGAAAGTATGAATTTACAAATGAAATGGCTTGGTATTTATAGGCAAAATTTTGCCTCCATCAAATCATCCACCAAATCAATTATTAATTGCTCCACTAATTGGTGGTGATTTGATAATTTTTATTATTTATTTATTAATTTAATTTTTTTGCTTTGAAAATGACTTTAATAATTACACACAACACACTTATGAATAGTTCATCAATTTCGGGCATGAAATATTCAGAATTCGAAATTATTTTGTCTTTCAAAGTTGTAGATATTTTAGTCTTCTTTAATCTGGAACTTGAATCAGCTCAATCTGATATCGGAGTAGAAAGTTAATCCCAAAATATGACATATGCGCAAAACTGGAATTTCCAAAACTGCGCTTCGTTAAAACGCCCTTTCAAGTTTCCAATCTCCAAAATTAATATGTCAAGTCCAATTTTTGCCCTTATTTGACCCACATTTCATCCTAAATGATTTCATTGTGTCCCAATATTATTTTATCTGCAAAATAAACTAAAACACATCAAACCCGAGAAACTAAACAAAATATTAAGTAAAATGGGCGGTAAATATTGATATATTTTCCGCTCATCAAAACCAAGGGATATTACTTCTACAACCCATAAGAGAACAAGGTATTTGTTGCTCTACATGCTGTTTTCCTCGAAAAGGAATTCCTAAATGCATTGGTAAGTGGGATGAAAGTAGAACTCGATGAAAATCGTAGTGATACTGTTCCTGACATCGACTCCCAAACGGAACACGAACAGTTCATCAGAGATGAGACTGTACCACAATCTTCTAATACACAAGAACCACGTAGATCAGGGAGAGTCAGAAAATAACCTGAGAGGTATGGGTTTCTGATCTCACCTCATGTAGATATCAATCTTATTGAGGATAATGAGTCGGCTACGTATGAGGAAGAGATACAAGGTATCGACTATGCTTTATGGCAAGATGCCATTAAGTCCGAAATGGATTCCATGTATACCAACCAAGTCTGGGCACTGGTTGATGCACCAGAAGGCGTTAAGCCAATTAGTTGTAAATGGGTCTTCAAGAAGAAGATTGACATGGATGGCAACATACAAATGTACAAAGCTAGGCTTGTAGCAAAAGGGTATCACCAACGACATGGTGTCGATTATGACGAAACTTTTTCACCTGTTGCCGTGATTAAATCCATTCGGATAATGCTTGCTATTGCTGCATATTTCGATTATGAAATATGGCAGATGGACGTCAAAACCGTTTTCCTTAACGGAAACTGACCGGCGTAAACACACACGTATAACGCAAGCGCATGTATCGTTCAAGTAGTATAAAATATCGATCCCACGAGGACTTAATTCCTACTATTGTTATTAGTTGTTGATACTATTTATTTACAAATATCTAATTGATGGAGAAGTGAATGATTGCTTGAAATGATCTGCTTTGTAGATTTGCTAAATAAATAAATAAATAAAAAGACAAAAGAAAATACTAAGGAAAATAAAAGACTCAAAGATCTAGGGTTGCGAATCTTTCTAATATCTTTTAAAAGATGAAATAGTTATATCATAGTTAGGTAAATTATTGAATTATTAATCTGGAATACTAAATTATGTAAAAGCCTATTCCGATGGTCATTTACAAATACCTAGAATAATCAAATTGAACCATATGTCTATGTCAATTAAATTACCTAGATTCATTAAGATTAAATTCCAATTATTGATTACCCCCGCCCGACAGGTATATGTCTATCCTGTAAGGAAATCTATTAAAGGTTTATCTATCCTTAAAGAAGATCGTGGGTTGTTGAGTATAAGGTCTTTAAACTTAAAATCTCTATGTCTAGTTCATTTTAAGTTTTATCTAATCAATTTTATTAGTGATCAGTTAATAAAAAGGCATTAAGGTTATGACTCAACAAATAATTCTTTAATTACCCAAACTATAATCTAACCCTTTTTAAATCGGTGATATTAGATTTAATCACAACCCTAGATATTTAACTTAGTTACAACACATAACTAAAGCTGATATAAACTTAAAAGACAGAAAATGAAATTGCTGAAAAGTAATAAAAAGAAATGTTAAGGTAAAAGGAATTAACTTCTACTATTTACTATTTAGATATCTCCCAATAATATAATATATAATCTTGTGATATTTTAAACCAACCGTCCGGAATGGCGGTATCCTGATTAAGTCAAATTCAAATATACCAGCCATAAGGCGGAACAGAAATATAAATTTAAACCAACCGACCTAGAATGGCGGTATCTTTTTATTAATTCAGATTTTAAATAGTTTATATATTATATTTTAAGGGAGATTAATCTAAATAGCAAAAGTAAAAGAATTACCTTATTACCCCAGTATAGAGACGTTACCCCCTCATGGATGGATAGAATTACTACTACAAAGCGTAAATAAAACTGAATAAAAGAATAAAATATGAAGAACTCTCAATTTATTTATAAGGATTTCAGAGGAAGAGGTACATTTGAAACTAAAAATTCGAAATCTATTTATAGGCAAAAAAATCTAATTTATTATTATTATTTTTCTGATTTTTATTTTTTTATTATTTTTCTGATTTTTATTTTTTTATTATTATTTTTTTTTGGATCGCTGAATTTTCGACACGTGGCATGGTGTGCTAAAAATGACGGCTCGTTGAATCTTTGACACGTGGCATGGTGGTTAAATTACTAAAATACCCTCGGTGTCGGGATGCCCAAAATTACGAAAATACCCTTTTCGCCAAATTTCACAATTTTGCTCCAAATCACCTCCAGAATATCTTGAAACTTTATTTTGGTGTCGGAATGCCCAAAATTACTAAAATTTGTGTCGGGACGTCCAAAATTACCAAAATACCCTTTTTGCCAAATTTCACCAAATTTCACAGTTTTGCTTCAAATCACCTCCAGAATGTCCTGAAACTTTATTTATCTACAAAATAACACAAAACACATCAAAATATTCACAAAACTCAAGAAACTATACAAAATATTAAGTTAAATGAGTGGGAAATAGTGATACATTTATCACTCATCACACCCCCAAACCTAACATTTTGCTAGTCCTCGAGCAAAATAAAATAACAAAGTAAATTTAACTAAGCCACTTTCGTAGGGATCACGATTGCATTTAGCATATGCAACAAGCCTTTAAACCCATAGGTGTCCCTAGTGGACGAGTTGTAGTCTCGTGAGGATTTACAGCAATGATACCCACAAACATTTTATAAAAGTAAAAAGAAAGTGAAACTAATGCGCACAAAAGTAAAAAGACAAGAGAAAAGAGAATAAAGAAGTTAGTGACTAATTAGATGAAACTTCTACTCCAAGTTTATTAGTTGTTTTATTTCATTCTAAATTACTGAATAAGTAAATTCTCCGATTATTTTTACCATTTCTTCATATACACAGCCAACATAATATTAAACAACTCATTTCGCCCATAACAGTCATAAGTGCAGTTGATAAGAGAGTAATATTTTTGTCCTAAAGTTTTATCAGATTTCACACCTTTTATAGTAATGGAATAATTTTTTTTGATTTTTCTGATTTTTTCTTTGATTTTTTTCTTTTCTCTATTTTTTATTTATATACAATATCTTCCATCTATGTAGCGAGCTTTGGGCCGGTGGCTCCCAAACCAGTTGGCTTTAGGGCATCAGGTGTTAAGACACCCCTAAGGACTTAATTACTCAGACTTCAGATATATGTATTTTTTTTTCTATCATCTTTTTGATCCATGTAGCGAGTGTTGGGCCAGTGACTCCCAAACCAGTTGGTTTTAGGGCACTAGGTATTAAAATACCCTTACAGACTTAATAACTCGGATCTCAGACATTTTTTTTTTATTCCATCATTTTTTGAGATGCTTCTCCAATTAAACTATAGCACTGAATATTACAATCTTTTCAATTTTATCCTATGTCCGTATGTTACCATGGTGTTGATATATCTGCCAACTAAGTATATGAAGATCCATTTTAGTCAGTTTTATGGAGAATTTACAGATTAAATAATTCAAAAGTGAATAAACAAAAATTAACTTGTTTTGAATTAGGTTTGAAATACGTCTCAGGAGTGGAAATTCCTTACACAGCTATTTCTTACCAATTTCATCTTTTTAGTCAACATAACAACCACATATTTCTACTAGTCATAAACCTATAATTTACATTTTTTTTTTCAAAGGCTCTCGCTGACGAAGGATTGTTCACAACTATGACTCCCCACTCAAGGGTTCAAGCGACCAAGTGAACGCACCTTTTTTATCCCTTATGGTACGTGCCAACGAATTTATGGTGTGTGACTAACTGTCTAATGGACTTCCCGTTGTAGATTCCCCAGAGGGAGGGGGAGCGAGGCTCACTTAAATACCCAAGCCCCTTAGGCTCTTATCGCTTGTTGTCAGGAATAAACAACGAGTCCTCCAAACTAGTCTGTCACAACACGCTACAAGTGAATGATTATCTAGGTGCCTCCACAGCTTTTCCTTATAAAAAGGTAGTGAGTGAAGGAAGACACCAAACCATCACCTAGCTTTAAATATGCCCTTTTTTTATTAATTTTTTAATTTTTTTGTATTTTCGAAAAATTTTGGACTAAAAATAAAAACACAATACAAAACAAGTACTATTAACTATTCCTCACCCCCAAACCTAAATGAGACATTGTCCCCAATGTTTTAAACAGTAGAAGAAGAGTTTAGAAGATAGTACCTGGTTGGCTGAATTACTACAAGCAAATTAAAGGTTAAGATCCAGATTAACACGACGCCTCTTACCACGATCATCATCAGACCATTTTATCTTTGAAATGATAGGGTCAACTTGTGGTTCATAGGCTATGAGTTGGTCAAGTAGATCTGGAGCAGACCTAGCAGTAAAAAAGAGTTCTTTCATAGGTTTTGACACGAACCCATTTCTCCGAGCATCATCAAGAAACACACAAAGAAAATCATAAAATCCATCACGTTGAGCAGTCCAAGCGGTTTCTGGTGTATGTTCAGGTTCGTCCAAGATAGAACTATAAAAATTTCCTCTAATGTACCCAAGCCACCTGGCAAAGCAATAAAAGCATCAGCACGGTTAATCATTTCTACCAGTCGTTCAGACATACCTGGCACGATCAGTTCCTCTCCGTTTGATGGTTCAATCAGATTTGCCTCTGCCAAGGGTTTTGGGATGATTCCCAAAACATGACTGCCTCCTTCTTGTACGGCCTTTGAAACAATCCCCATTAGTCCAAGATTGCCTCCGCCATATATTAAGTGCATATTCCTTGCAACTAAGACTCGACCCAATTCTTGTGATGCTTCTATGTATTGTGGTTTAGCAACAACAGTACTACCGCAAAACACACAGATGTTTTCAACTCGTCTTCTTGAAGTGGCTTCCATTTTTGTATGTATTTCTTTCTTAAATCTGGATGCCTTAAAAAGTTCAATGACGGGCTGAATTTATAGTACCTGAAAAAGGGTGAGTAATAATAGCACTAGTATCTTCCAAATGAAGCTTGTTAACAAAATAAAACAAAAGAAATCGTGAAAGGTCAAAAAGTCTGGATCCTGTCGGCGAAAATAAAGATAAAAACAAAAGAAAAGCAAATCAAAGCAATAATTAAGGCAACAGAATTGTGTACGCAATACGCCACTCGTTTGGTATATAAATCCATTAGGATGTGTCTCAAGATTTCATTCCTTACTCAGCCATCGCTAATGAATTATCTCTTATTCTTGCCAAACACCATTCCTTCTGTCTTAAAATGCTCCGTTTGTGCTTTTCCTACAAAAATAACACACAAAATTAAAAACTCTACAACATGTATACATAAAATAAAAATAGAAATTATAACAAATTGCATGGGTTGCCTCCCTGCTAGCGCTAAATTTTTCGTCTTCAGCCAGACGTGACTGAAATCCATCTATCAAGGCGGTTTCAGCGTCGTTTTGGATGTCCGATTAAAGACATTCCCATGTGCGTTGCTTTTGAAGGGTCTCTTCCAACGGTAAAGTGGCAAAAAGAGTTTTGTCTCATTCAGTGCTTAAGCCACCTTTTTAATCTTTGTTGCTCCAGTGATTCCTGAAAAGAAAGAAAGAAAATCAGGAGGTCTTGTATGGTGCTTGATTTGGAATGGAAGTTCCATTCTGTCAAGCTTCTTGGTGATATCTCTGATTTGTACTCCCCGATACATCGATGTTTCTCCTGAATGCTCTGGATTTTCAATTTGGTCAGACATTTGCTCCTTCATTTGCTCTGCTTCTTGCTCCACCTTTTCTTCACAGATGTATTTTAAAATTTCCATATTCAGCTCTTCATCTGTCATCTGTGAAATACATGCTTCAAAATTGTCAACCTGAGATGAAAAGAAAAGTCAGATTTTAGGTCTTCATCCTCTGATCTCACTGGCTCAGGTAGATCTCTTCAAACATTGTGCAAGGAATCTCCAAGATCTGCATTCTGAGGATGGAAAGTTTCATCCTTCCTTGTTGGTGCAGTTGGTACAAAAAGCTCAGCTTTGTCCTCGTCAGAGTCAGAATAATAAAAATCAAATTGAGACTTTGTTGGTGCAGGCTCCTGAACTGATACCTCTGATTCTTAATACTGCTCAGCCTCATCCTCTGTTATGATGTCATGATGAATCTCAGGATATTCGAAGGCTTCTTCAGTATTATTTGAATTTGCTCGTGAGATATGTGATTCAGGTTGTCTGTTAGTTGTCTAACTTGATCTGTCATCCTCTGTATAGACGCTGCTTGACTCTGAATTTGTACATCAAATTGAGCTTCTCGTTCTTGAACCAATCTTTTAGCATGTCATTCAACTGATCTTCCTCTGATGGATCTGGTTCTTGATGAAGATCGTAGATAGATGGTGGATAAGATGGAAAATGTGATGATTCTACGTACCTTGAATGATTCCAATAATTCTGCCACTCTGAAAGGTATATACATTGATCGCTCGGGTGGTTACCATCACATATTACACATCTCCCCATTTCATTCTGATGAGCAAATGTAGTGTTGCTTGGTTCTGGCATCCAGTGATAGTTGCTAGGCTGGACAACAGGCCTCAGAAAACTGGACTGTTGCTCCCGGATTTGGGGTGTATCTTCTTGTAAGGCTCGTAATCTTTCAAAATGTTCCATTTTTTAATCACCTGAAAACAAAAGAAAGAAATGAAAAGTACAGATAATAATAAAGAAAATTAGATACAAGTAAATTAGATAGCTTCAAAATTAATAACTCAAGAAATATAAGTCCCCGGCAACGGCGCCAAAAACTTGACCGGCGTAAACACACACGTATAACGCAAGCGCACGTATCGTTCAAGTAGTATAAAAATATCGATCCCACGAAGACTTAATTCCTACTATTGTTATTAGTTGTTGATACTATTTATTTACAAATATCTAATTGAGGGAGAAGTGAATGATTGCTTGAAATGATCTGCTTTGTAGATTTGCTAAATAAATAAATAAATAAAAAGACAAAAGAAAATACTAAGGAAAATAAAAGACTCAAAGATCTAGGGTTGCGAATCTTTCTAATATCTTTTAAAAGATGAAGTAGTTATATCATAGTTAGGTAAATTATTGAATTATTAATCTGGAATACAAAATTATGTAAAAGCCTCTTCCGATGGTCATTTACAAATACCTAGAATAATCAAATTGAACCATATGTCTATGTCAATTAAATTACCTAGATTCATTAAGAATAAATTCCAATTATTGATTACCCCCGCCCGACAGGTATATGTCTATCCTGTAAGGAAATCTATTAAAGGTTTATCTATCCTTAAAGAAGATCGTGGGTTGTTGAGAGTAAAGGTCTTTAACTTAAAATCTCTATGTCTAGTTCATTTTAAGTTTTATCTAATCAATTTTATTAGTGATCAGTTAATAAAAAGGCATTAAGGTTATGACTCAACAAATAATTCTTTAATTACCCAAACTATAATCTAACCCTTTTTAAATCGGTGATATTAGATTTAATCACAACCCTAGATATTTAACTTAGTTACAACACATAACTAAAGCTGATATAAACTTAAAAGACAGAAAATGAAATTGCTGAAAAGTAATAAAAAGAAATGTTAAGGTAAAAGGAATTAACTTCTACTATTTACTATTTAGATATCTCCCAATAATATAATATATAATCTTGTGATATTTTAAACCAACCGTCCGGAATGGCGGTATCCTGATTAAGTCAATTCAAATATACCAGCCATAAGGCGGAACAGAAATATAAATTTAAACCAACCGACCTAGAATGGCGGTATCTTTTTATTAATTCAGATTTTAAATAGTTTATATATTATATTTTAAGGGAGATTAATCTAAATAGCAAAAGTAAAAGAATTACCTTATTACCCCAGCATAGAGACGTTACCCCCCATGGATGGATAGAATTACTACTACAAAGCGTAAATAAAACTGAATAAAAGAATAAAATATGAAGAACTCTCAATTTATTTATAAGGATTTCAGAGGAAGAGGTACATTTGAAACTAAAAATTCGAAATCTATTTATAGGCAAAAAAATCTAATTTATTATTATTATTTTTCTGATTTTTATTTTTTTATTATTTTTCTGATTTTTTTTTTTTATTATTATTTTTTTTTGGATCGCTGTGAATTTTCGACACGTGGCATGGTGTGCTAAAAATGACGGCTCGTTGAATCTTTGACACGTGGCATGGTGGTTAAATTACTAAAATACCATCGGTGTCGGGATGCCCAAAATTACGAAAATACCCTTTTCGCCAAATTTCACAATTTTGCTCCAAATCACCTCCAGAATATCTTGAAACTTTATTTTGGTGTCGGAATGCCCAAAAAATTACTAAAATTTGTGTCGGGACGTCCAAAATTACCAAAATACCCTTTTTGCCAAATTTCACCAAATTTCACAGTTTTGCTTCAAATCACCTCCAGAATGTCCTGAAACTTTATTTATCTACAAAATAACACAAAACACATCAAAATATTCACAAAACTCAAGAAACTATACAAAATATTAAGTTAAATGAGTGGGAAATAGTGATACATTTATCACTCATCAGAAACCTTTTGGAGGATGTTTAAATGAAACAACCTGATGGTTTTGTCATACCCAAACATGCAAACAAGGTTTATAAGTTAAATCGATACATTTATGTATTGAAGCAAACATCGCGTTCTTGGAACCAATGTTTTGATGAGATCATAAAAGAATATGGCTTCATTCAAAATGAAGATGACTCTTGTGTATATAAGAAGGTTAGTGGGAGCGCACTGAAATTAATTGTCCTTTACATTGATGATGTATTGCTTATTGGCAATGACATTCTCATGCCACAATCGGTGAAAGCTTGGTTTTCATTAAAATTCTCCATGAAAGATCTGGGAGAAGCAGCATTTATTCTGGGAATAAGGATCTACCGGGATAGATCTAGAAAGTTGCTTGGACTCTCCCAGAGCTCATACATTGACAAAGTGTTGAAGAGATTCAACATGGATCAGTCCAAGAGGGGACTGCTTCCTGTGTCACTTGGCATCTCTCTATCTAAGGACATGTGTCCTAAAACTAAAGATGATAGAGACAACATGAGTCAGATCCCGTTCGCTTTTGCAGTCGGATCGATCATGTATGCCATGATATGTACACGACCTGATGTCTCGTATGCTTTGAGCATGTGCAGTCGCTATCAGGCCGATCCAGGTGATGGTCACTGGATTGCGGTTAAGAACATCCTTAAGTATATTAGATGAACTAAGGATGTTTTTTTAGTCTATGGAGATGGAGAACTTGAGGTGACTGGGTTCACCGACGCAAGTTTCCAAACCGATAAAGACGACTCTAAGTCACAATCTGGGTACATATTTTATTTGAACAACGGAGCAGTGAGCTGGAAATCTTCCAAGCAAGAAACTGTTGCCGATTCAACAACAGAAGCGGAATATATCGCTGCAGCTGAAGCAGTAAAAGAGGCAGTTTGGAACCGTAAATTCCTAATTTGATTAGGAGTAGTTCCATTAGCAGCTGAGCCCGTTCCTTTGTATTGTGACAATGACGGGGCTATAACACAGGCTAAGGAACCCCGATCTCATAAATGATCCAAGCATGTACTTCGACGTTTCATCTTATTCGTGAGACCATTCATCGTGGCGATGTGAAGATCGTAAAGATCGATTCAGATGACAACATTGCAGATCCGCTGAAGAAAGCTATCTCTCAGAAAAAGTTTGAGCGACATGTACATAGTTCATGTGTTAGATACTTGAGTGATTTACTATGAACCAAGTGGGAGATTGTTGGACAATTTTGACCTATATCATCACTATTTGTAAAAGACATTGTTGTTTTTGTATAAATTAACTATGTGACAAAGGAAATTGCTATTTTATCATTAAGTAACTAGATTACTTTGATATATAAATGATAAAAGCCCTTATGATTAGTTCTGGATTAATATGATATGAGACATTATCAATCCACGAACGTTTTAATCATTAAATATCCCTAGCCGTAGTATTATTGAGATTGGACATCGATAATACGGAATAGACTGGTATTGCACTTGTGCGCGTTATGGAAGCTTAATGGCATAGTTCTCATATATTTAAGTATTAGATACTTATGAAAGTGTGATAGGAGCTTCTGTTAGTCGTTAGATCAGGAACAGCTTCGCTCTGGATAGATCCATCGGAATCACATTGGTAATATGACTATGTGTCTATGGGAATCCGCATCAGAGTAGGTGTATGTGGTCTTAACCTGAGACTTGCATCGCTAATACTTGCGACAATCAGTACGCTTTGGTTTTGGTCATTCGGGGCTTTAACAGATTCTGTGTACGCCTCTTCTGGGTTTACTGAGAATCGTAGTATATTGGGTGTGATGTCAAGATGGAAGTGTCACTTCAGTCATATGAAGATGATGATCAAGCATGATACAGAACTGGTACTCTTATATGCTGCAGCTATCGGGATAGTATGACAAGGTCATGATTATCCGATTAAAGAGACTAGTTACAAGTGTTCTGATATATGCTTCGTACGGGGCAGACACAATTCCAACCTCAGGCCTAGAATGTGACATCCGATCCTGGATCGTTATACGCAATACTTAGTATACTACGCTTGATAAAGATTATGTATTCCTTAAAATAATATTTATGGAGAATTGGGTAGGCACGTGTTGGGTTTTCTAGGTCAAACCAAGATCAAATTAAGCAATGAAATGTGTGAATACAACAAAGTAAGATGGCGGAAATACTCACTTTGATCGGCTAAGTGGATGTGTTGAACACAAAAAAAATTTCCTCCATGGAATTCGGCCAAGCTCCTTGGTGTGATCTTCAATCTAAGCTCCAAGCTTTGTTGTTGATTCCATGATCAAGGATTGGTTTCCCTATCACCTTTGAATGACTCCTTGTGTGTGCTAGCATTTGGAAATTTTTGCAACAAAATTTTCCTTCCCTTTGTGAGACTCTCGGCCAAGCCAAGAGAAGTGAGAGAGAGAGGCAATTCACGCCTAAGTGAGGGAGAGAAGAGTGAAGAGTGAATAATGAAAAGTGTTATTGATTTTCAAAAAATCAAAAGACCTAATACCAAATCCAAGATTTTGGTAAAAGTCAATTACTTTAACTTTGAGTGTAAAACAAGTTTCCATCATTTCCTACACCAACTTCCATCACTATAAAGGTGAATGAATGACTAGTGATGTGACTTGATGTGACTCGTGGGCCCCACTCGAATTCAAAATCCGAGTGGGCCCGCAAACACTCCCGGGCTCGGGTTCACTAATTCCGATTAACGAATTTTCCATTGCGACGTAATTAAATCAAATTTAATTAAATAATTATGCCTAGCAAAATTACTATTTACGTCGCAAACGAATTAATTCTAAATTAATTTGTTTGCCAGAATTAAAATCCAATTTTAATTCCGCGTCAAAATCTAATTTCGTTTAATATATCGAATATATTATTTTATCGATTAATTCCAAATTAATCGATCTCTCTCTTCTAATTGAATTTTATCCTAGATAAAATTTTCCGTAAATAATCCTAAATTAATTTTCTCTCTTATAATTAATCCCAGATTAATTATGTTCGAGTCATACGTCATCGGTGAATTTTCGGGAAGCGACCCATGAGATCCCTGGATATATTGGCAGTAAATTCGGTCGTCGGACTATCCGAACACGTACATACCTAATACTACGTTTTTACCGATTTACAAGACATGGTTAGCTTCTAGCAAAGCACCGTGCCTACCCAATTCTCCAGAAATATTCTTAATGGAATATATAATCTATATCAGGCGTACTATACATAGTATTGCGTATAGCGATCCAATATCGGAAGTCAATGCAAGGCCTGGGGCTGGAATTATGTCTGCTCCGTACGAAGCATATATCGGATCTCTGGTAACTAGTCTCTATAATCGGATAAACATGACCTAGTCATATTATCCCGATGACTGCAGTACATAAGAGTACTAGTTCCGTATCCTACGTGATCATCATCTCCATATGACTGGAGTGATACTTCCATCTTGACATCACACCCAATACACTACGATTCTCAATATACCCAGAAGAGGCGTACTCAAAACCTGTTAAAGCCCCGGACGACCAAAACCAAAGTAAATTGATTGTCGCAAGTATTAGCGATGCAAGTCTCAGGTTAAGACCAAATACACCTACCCTGATTCGGACTCCCATAGACACATAGTCATACTACCAATGGAATTTCGAGGGGTCTATCCAGAGCGAAGCTGTTTCCGTACCATCGGTAAACACAACCTCATATTACACTTGCATGAGTAACCAATACCCAAATATATGAGAACTATGTCGTTATGCTCCCATAACACGCACAAGTGCAATACTAGTCTATTCCGCATTATCGATGTCCAATCTCGATAATACTACGACTAGGGATATTTTAATGATTAAACCATAGTGGATTAATACTGTCTCATATCTTATTAATCCGGAACTAATCATATGGACTTTTATCATTTCTATATCCCAGTAATCCAATTACAAATGATAAAAGAGCAATTTCCTTTGTCACATAGTTAATTTGTACAACAACACCATGTTCTGTACAAATAGTGATGCTATGGGTCATAATTGTCCAACAGCACGGTGCTTTGCTAGAAGCCAACCATGTCTTGTAAATCTGTAAAAACTGTTGGTCATTATCTAGGTCCCAAGATCAAACAAGACATGAAATACATGTGTGAACACATCAACGGAGATAGCTCACATCGATCGGTTGAGTCGATTTGGAGACGAATCAAGGCCAAATAGCCACTGCCAAGGATGCCAAACTGCTGCAGTTCACTGCCTCCATTTTCAGAATTTTGAGTGACGAAACGGAGCTCCAAGCCTCGTCCGACGGATCCCGGCTCATGGTCAAACCTCCCTACCACCTTCGCAAGACTCGTAGTGTGCTAGCACTTGCGGTTTTTGCCACAAAAACCCAACTCTTGGCTTCCCTTTGCTCACGTTTTGGCTTCAAAAACCAGTGAAAAAATGCCCCTTGGGCGTGAGCTTGAAGGAGATAATGAGAGAGAAAAAGTTGTTAAGTTATTACAAAAAGTGTATAACATTTGTTTATATATTTTCCAAAAAATAATAAATGTTTTTACCATTTAATTTGCTTTCAAAAAACAAATTAAATCAATTGTAATGACTTTGAGTGTTCCACACTCTAAAGTCAAAAGTCCATCACAAGTCCATCAAGTCACATCTACTTTAATAAAGTGACATGTTGTCAAGTCACATCACTCAAAGTGACAAGTGATTTGACGCTTGATGCGACTTGCGATGCCGCACTCGAATTCGAAATACGAATGCGCTCGCAATCACACTCGGGCTCGGGTTCGCTAATTCTAAATTAACGATTTTTCCGTCGCGTCGTAATTAAATGATTACGCCTAGCGAATTCACTATTCACGTCGCTAACGAATTAATTCTAAATTAATTCGTTCGCCCGAATAAAAATCTAATTTTAATTCCGCGTCGAAATCTAATTTCGTTTAATATATCGAATATATTAATTTACCGATTAATTCAAAATTAATCGTTATCTCTCTATAGACGATATTTTATCCTAGATAAAATATCTCCGTAATTAATCCTAGATTAATTTTCTCTCTCTTCAATATAATCCCAGATTATTTAAGAGTGCGAGTTATGCGTCATCGGTGGATTATCGGGAAGCGACCCATGAGATCCCCGGATAAGTTGGCAGTAAATACGGTCGTCGGTGTATTCGAATCACGTACGTACCAAGTACTAAGTTCTACCGATTTACGAGACAAGGTCGACTCCTAGCAAAGCAGCACCAAGTCTACCCAATTCTCCGGACATATCCATTTAAGAATATTAAGATCTGTATCAAGCGTAGTAGTATACCATTGTATTGTGCATATCGGCCCAGTATCGGATAGTCACGTGCTAGGGCTAGGGCTGGATAAGTGTCTGCCCCACCCGAAACACATATTGGATGTCTGGTAACATAGTCTCTATAATCGGATATTTATGACCTGGTCACAATATCCCGATTGGATGCGCATCACTCAAGAGCACTAGTACCGTATCCTGCGTGACATCATCTCCACTATGACTGAAGTGATACTTCCGTCTCGACATCACACCCAATACACTACAACTCTCTGATAAACCCAGAGTGGTGTACGCAGAACCGGTTAAAGCCCTGTACCACCAAGACCAAAGTCTATCGATTATCGTAAGTATTAGCGATGTAAGTCTCAGGTTAAGACTCTACACACCTACCTTGAATTCGGCCTCCCATAGACACATAGTCATAATACCAATGGGATTCCGAGGGGTCTATCCAGAGCGAAGCTGTTTCCCGTTACCATCGGTGAAACACGGCCTCCTATCGCACTTGCATAAAGTATCCGATACTTATATATATATAAGAACTATGCCGTTGTGCCCTCACAACGCACACAAGTGCAATACTAGCCTATTCCGCATTATCGATGTCCAGTCTCGATAATACTCCGGCTAGGGATATTTAATGATTAATCCCTCGGGGATTGATATTGTCTCATATCATTCTCAATCCAGGTACTAATCATAGGACCTCTCTTTCATTTATATACTATGGTGTCTAATCACAAAACGATGAGAGTACAATTTCCTTGTCACATAGTTAATTTGCTACAACAACACATGATATGTGCAAATAGTGACGCTATGGGTCATTTTGTCCAACAATCTCCCACTTGGCACATAGCCAGTCACTCAAGTGTCCCACACCCGAACTATGTACGGTTCGCTCAAATTGGCTGAGAAAGGTTTTCGTCAGCGGATTTGTTTGATTATCGTTTGACGCGATTTATACGATCATCACATCACCACGATGTATGATCCGAACGAATCAGATGATATAGAAGTATATATCTGGATCGTCGATGAGACCTTTAATTCCTTAGCATGTGCTGACGCCTAGCTCAGCTGCTAACGAACTATATCTAATCTAATTAGATTTATTTTTGATCCAAATGGCTTCTATGCTGCCTCAGCTGCAGCAATAATCCACATTTGTTGTTTATTCGGCAACAGTTATCTTGCTCGGAATATTTCCAGCTCACTGTCCCAGTGTTCAATCTTAATAGTACCGTATTATTTAATCATTTGGAAACTTGCAGCAGTGACCCTGTCACTTCAAGTCTCTCCTCTCTCATAGTTTAAGATAGCATCTTTTTTCTCTGAGATACTAACAGATGTTCTTAACTTCAATCCAGTGACTATCACTTGGATTGACCTGATCGTGACTCCATATGCTCGAAGCGTATGAGACACCAATACAAGTACATTTTAAATGTACAATTTCCCAGAGAGTGTTAACAACTCCAAATCTATCCCAGTAGATCTTTATTCCTTGAATAAAGGTTGTTACTCCCCACGCCAATTCTACGGAGAATTTTATTGAAAGCCAAGCTTTCATCAATTGCTATATGGGAATTTAACTGTCAGTGCGCTCTCTCCCACTAACCTCTTATATATACAAGAATTATTTCGTTTTGATTCAAATCATAAACCATTATGATTATATCAAAACGACAGTTCCAAGAACCTTATGCTTGCATTAATCCAAACATGGATCGAAAACCCGCAAACCTGTTTTTCGGTTATACAAAATCGTCAGGATGTTGTAAACATCCTCTAAAAGGTTTCCTTTTCAGGAAAGCGATTTTGATCTATAACTGACACCTTTCATAAATGAAATACGCAGTTATCAACAAGCATCTTCAAAATGGATTTACCATGGCAACAGGTAAAAGGTTGTTTGACCGTTATTAACACAATGTTGATAACGATACCTTCCGTCAAAAGCCCAGCTTTGTACGTTGGTATGTTGTCTTCCATGTATGTCTTCCTTGAAGACTTTTAATGTACCAATAGGCATAATGCCTTGTGGTACAACAACTAGTATCCAAAATAGTTGTTATACATGGAATCCATTTCGGACTCTGGCACTTTGCCATAATAGGGAGTCGATACCTCGTATCACTTCCTCAAAACGTAGTCGGTTGGTATACCTCCATAAGATTGACATCTTTATGGGGTTAGATCAGTAACCCATACCCTAGGTTGTTTTCTGACTCTATCCGATCTACTAGTTTCTTGTGTATTTGAAGATTAATGGTATAGATTCATCATAGATGAACTATTTGTGTTCCATTAAGGACTTCGTGCCTAGAACAGTATTACTCTCGATTTTCATCGAGTATCACTATCCTCCCACTGACCACTGCATATCGGTATTCCTCTCAGGAAAAACGGATGGTGAGCAACAATCACATTGTTCTCATGTGAGATTTTAAGTACTATACTTATGGTTTCCCTTAGGATAACCTATATTGGCACTTATCCATTTGGGTATTTAGTTTGGTATCATCCAAACGTTATGCCTGGCATACCCCAAATTATCAGGAATGAGAAACCCCGTTTCTTTCCTGTTCATATCCTATATGATATCTGTCAAACAGATTTATATGGAACCTTATTCTAAATAAGTTTTGCACTGTTATACATATCCTATTGAAGGAAACAGTAGCTCAGAGCGACTCGTGATAAACCTTATCATGTCCAACAAATTCGTTTTTAGTTCAGACACAACCGTCTAACTGACGTGTCTCTCGCAGAGTCCTCATTGAAAGAATACCGTACTCTTTCATGTACGTATGAAACTTACTGCTTAAGTATTTTCCATTACGGTCTTACCGTGGCGGAATAATACTATAGCCGATCTATTTATTTACTTCGTGTCGAAACTTTAAAGTTTCCGATTTGTGTTCTTCAAAAGAACACATAACCATAACGTGATGCCACATCCGTTAAGGTCACGAAATTCATGTTCACATCTAGCCTAGCTAGATATGGGCCCACTTACTTCACCATGAATAGGGCTAACAGATCGATGGCCTTTTACTATTACCAAGTAAATAGTATTTTAGGTACTTTACCTAATAAACTAGATTCGCAGACCTTATTTGAATAGTCAAATCAGTCCTAGTACCACTCTTCAAAAGTGTGGATATACGAGTCTCGTTTAATTGTGTCCTAACTACAATGTCACAAATAAGTCTCTATTGATCAAATCAATTTGAGCTATTTATTTGTCATTTTTATATGTTTGAGATTTTATTATATTAAAAATATAAATTCTGTTATTCACATCTAATGTGTTTATCTCAGTATCATCTTTATATAATAAAACACTTTAGTGTTCTAGAATACAAAGGTTATCCGCAACGGATTAAACACTGATATAGAGATAATGTCTCTAGTCAAACTAGTTACATTATAACAGTTCCTAATTTAAGTACATACCCAAAGGGTAGTTCCTAAACTTAGGTATCTACGGTCGAAACAGCGACTTTCGTCCCGTTTCCGATTCGCAGAGAAATCTCGGCTTGAAGTCAGTATCCTGCTCATAGCGATTCTGAACATCAATACATATATTTTATGTACCACACTAAGTATTTAAAATCCAATTTCAATACTAGTAGTGAACATAACTTTGACAAATATTTTTAAAGTTAGAGCCTCGCCCTTTCTTTAATTCCTTCGTGTCTTCCATATCCAAATGGTAGTCACTTTGGGATATGTCAATTATCTTTTCAATATTTCACACAACCTTTGGCCAAGCCTTGGGTTTTGGAATATCGAAACGATGTGCACCTTGTGCAACATGCCCAATTGCAAACTTTGACTTTTCTCCATTAGAATAGTCATTAATTCTCTAAGAATTATTAATTGCAATTTTAATACCTTTTAAATCTAAAGATAGATTTATTGTCAAGTATATTAAATTAAGCACTAAGTCATCATCACATAAATCTTCCAAAGATTTTATGCTCTACTATTGCTTAATTATGGCTTAGATATAACAAGTTATTTTATCCAATAAAGTAACCTATTATTAATTCCCAATGAAAATTAAATCATTTAAAACATTTAATCCAAGGATTATATATTTTAAATATTCAACTTTTCAATTCTTTCTTGATTTCAATAGTCCAACTATTTAATCAATTTAATAAGGTACTATTCATTATAATGATTACAATAATCCAATTATTTAATCAACTATAATTTTAATTCAATTATATTGATTACTATAATCCAATTATAAAATCAACTATATATCGAATGAGTTTGTATATAGTCCAACTATATATATATTTAAAACAACATAAAATATTAGTCCAACTAATACTTTTAATTAATATGACGAGTAAAATATAGATGAGCGCGTTTAGCGAGTATTCGAACGAATGTTGCAAATTCAATACTTGCCTCCCACTATTTTTCGTCGAGCCTCTAACCCTTTGTCGAGTACTCGGGAAACCGTGTTTCCTAGTGGGCTAGGATCCCGTTAAATATCACACAATCTTGACTTTGGCCAACAAATTGTATGATTTAACTAGGTAGATCTCGAAGATCAATTGGATCTCATCCAACTCCTAGATCCAGTAGGTGGACATCCAAGTCCCAAACATATATCTAATATATGCCTATATATCGAATATATACCCTAACCTTTTTCCTCTGAATCAACTAGGCCTTGGCTTTGGCACAACAAACCTAGTGATCCCAGTCAAGCGCGGACCCATTGACATGGAAGCTTCGTAATCAATGTCAATGGACAAGAAGTGGTCTTGACTTTGGCCAACAAACCACAACTTGGACACGACACCGATATGGAACAAAGCCTCGTGATTAAAACACATCTTTGACGGACAAGGGCTTGACTTTGGCCAACAACCCCTGCCAATCTCGATCTTGAGCAAGAATCACTCAATGGAAGGAAAATAACGCTTGATATTTAACGAGGGTTTTTTGCGTGCAAATTGGCTACCATTTAATTATCTTTGTTAAGGTCTCATCATCATACACCCTTAAACATGCATTCTAAATACATAATAAAGCGAGTGTGAAATAAATAATAATGATATGCGGATGGATACTTTACACATTGATCCTAGATCAAATCTCTCTCTTTCTCACTCAAGCTAGCACTTGTATTACTTCTACCCGTTACACTACACTTCTAAAGAAACCTCATTTACATGGAGGGGAATAGGTGAGAAGAGAATACAAAGAGAATGAAGGTGATAAGGCTGGACACGCAGGTCCAATTTAATAAATCGAATTTATTACAACAATTTCTAAAATTGCCCCACCCGACTAATATCCATCCGATATACATTATTCTTTCAACACAACCACGTATTCACACACATAAGCATGCTATCAATCAATCTAATCAAATTAATTAATCTGATAATTAAGTGATCATCCAATGTTCAAACAACGATTTGATTTTGTTCGAGTCAAACTCGTTTTTGCGAATAAGTACTCAAAGTACGAATTCATGAATTAAATTAAACTACATTATTAAATCTAATTTAACATGTACTTTAATACTAATTCACTATTCAATTCCAAATTAAATATTGCACTTTTATTTAATAAACCTTTTACGATTTAAATTCCAAATTTAATCGTAACGCGTCTCAAAGACCGATTAACGTCCAACGTCAATTCAATTAAAGTCCAATGGGCTTTTAATTGATTTCTAAGGCGTGGACTTTTGGTCAACTCGGGTCAAAACGATAACCAAAGTCCAATCCGGGATTTACCCCATAAGCCCATAAATCAATCTTGGCCCATTAGGCCCAATTAACTTTAAAGGTTCATTAAGTCGCATTTGGGCTTAACGGAAGTGGTTTTTGGCCCAATTGGATCCAATCCATTTGGCCTAAACCCAACTTGATAAAATCAAGCCCAATAAGCCCAATTACAACATTAAAGTCCAATTTCCAAAATTAGGCCCAATTAATTAAATATACAAAATCCAATTTCATAATCAATTAACTAAAGTGTATTACATGATTAATCATTAGTCCAATTAATCATGCTCATTATCATTATCATATGTCCAACACATAAATGAAAAATCAAACCCATTACATGCTTTAATGCTCTCAGCCAAAGGATGGATTTTGTGTCCGATTTGGTTTCAATCCAATAGAACCCACAATCGACATTAAATCAACATCCTAAATGATTTCATACACATCCAATGTCATAAAATCAAAAAATACCAAGACATTAGGGCATAGTTACATTCGGCCAAGGTAATCAATTTGGGGATTTTATGTTCAATTCAAAATCCAATCCAATTAGTTTCAAATTAACATTATCCTAAATGATTCCAACTCATCAAATGAATCAAAAACAAAAATTCCAAGAATTCCAAAATGATCATCATATTCGGCCAAGGTAATCAATTTGGGGAAAATAATTCCAAATCATTTTCAACAAATTGGTCCAACCAAAATGAATTAAACATGTTATAAGCATACTTAAACAATCAATTTATTCAAATCATGCTCAACAAACATTTACCCAAATTTTAAGCCCTACAATTTCATGCTTGAACCTATATCTCTTGATGCCATTGTTGGTCATTATCTAGGTCCCAAGATCAAACAAGACATGAAATACATGTGTGAACACATCAACGGAGATAGCGGAATACTCACATCGATCGGTTGAGTCGATTTGGAGACGAATCAAGGCCAAATAGCCACTGCCAAGGACGCCAAACTGCTGCAGTTCACTGCCTCCATTTTCAGAATTTTGAGTGACGAAACGGAGCTCCAAGCCTCGTCCGACGGATCCCGGCTCATGGTCAAACCTCCCTACCACCTTCGCAAGACTCGTAGTGTGCTAGCACTTGCGGTTTTTGCCACAAAAACCCAACTCTTGCTTCCCTTTGCTCACGTTTTGGCTTCAAAAACCAGTGAAAAAATGCCCCTTGGGCGTGAGCTTGAAGGAGAGAATGAGAGAGAAAAAGTTGTTAAGTTATTACAAAAGTGGTATAACATTTGTTTTATATTTTCCAAAAAATAATAAATGTTTTTACCATTTAATTTGCTTTCAAAAAACAAATTAAATCATTGTAATGACTTTGAGTGTTCCACACTCTAAAGTCAAAAGTCCATCACAAGTCCATCAAGTCACATCTACTTTAATAAAGTGACATGTTGTCAAGTCACATCACTCAAAGTGACAAGTGATTTGACGATTGATGCGACTTGCGATGCCGCACTCGAATTCGAAATATGAATGCGCTCGCAATCACACTCGGGCTCGGGTTCGCTAATTCTAATTAATGATTTTTCCGTCGCGTCGTAATTAAATGATTACGCCTAGCGAATTCACTATTCACGTCGCTAACGAATTAATTCTAAATTAATTCGTTCGCCCGAATTAAAATCTAATTTTAATTCCGCGTCGAAATCTAATTTCGTTTAATATATCGAATATATTAATTTACCGATTAATTCAAAATTAATCGTTATCTCTCTATAGACGATATTTTATCCTAGATAAAATATCTCCGTAATTAATCCTAGATTAATTTTCTCTCTCTTCAATATAATCCCAGATTATTTAAGAGTGCGAGTTATGCGTCATCGGTGGATTATCGGGAAGCGACCCATGAGATCCCCGGATAAGTTGGCAGTAAATACGGTCGTCGGTGTATCCGAATCACGTACGTACCAAGTACTACGTTCTACCGATTTACGAGACAAGGTCGACTCCTAGCAAAGCACCAAGTCTACCCAATTCTCCGGACATATCCATTTAAGAATATTAAGATCTGTATCAAGCGTAGTATACCATTGTATTGTGCATATCGGCCCAGTATCGGATAGTCACGTGCTAGGGCTGGGGCTGGATAAGTGTCTGCCCCGTCCGAAACACATATTGGATGTCTGGTAACATAGTCTCTATAATCGGATATTTATGACCTGGTCACAATATCCCGATTGGATGCGCATCACTCAAGAGCACTAGTACCGTATCCTGCGTGACATCATCTCCACTATGACTGAAGTGATACTTCCGTCTCGACATCACACCCAATACACTACAACTCTCTGATAAACCCAGAAGTGGTGTACGCAGAACCGGTTAAAGCCCTGTACCACCAAGACCAAAGTCTATCGATTATCGTAAGTATTAGCGATGTAAGTCTCAGGTTAAGACTCTACACACCTACCTTGAATTCGGCCTCCCATAGACACATAGTCATAATACCAATGGGATTCCGAGGGGTCTATCCAGAGCGAAGCTGTTTCCCGTACCATCGGTGAAACACGACCTCCTATCGCACTTGCATAAGTATCCGATACTTATATATATATAAGAACTATGCCGTTGTGCCCTCACAACGCACACAAGTGCAATACTAGCCTATTCCGCATTATCGATGTCCAGTCTCGATAATACTCCGGCTAGGGATATTTAATGATTAATCCCTCGGGGATTTATACTGTCTCATATCATTCTCAATCCAGGTACTAATCATAGGGACCTCTCTTCATTTATATACCTATGGTGATCTAATCACAAAACGATGAGAGTACAATTTCCTTGTCACATAGTTAATTTGCTACAACAACACAATGATCTGTGCAAATAGTGACTCTATGGGTCATTTTGTCCAACAAAAATGTGGTACTAGGTACGCTCATATTCGGATAGTCCGATGACCGTATTTAATGCCAACATATCCAGGGATCTCATGTGTTGCTTCCCAAAGATTCACCGATGACATTTGACTCGAACATAATTAATCTACGATTAATTATAAGAGAGAGAATTACGGCAAGAGTTTATATAGGATAAAATTCGAATAGAAGAGAGAACGCGATTAATTTGGTATTAATCGATTAAATAAAATATTGGATATAATTGAAATCGGATTTCTAAGCGGAATTAAAATTAGATTTTAATTCGGGCGAACGAATTAATTTAGAATTTATTCGTAAACGACTTTCGTAATAATTTTACGAGGCATTATTATTTAATTAAATTAGATTTAATTACGTCGCGATGGAAAATTCATTTAATCGGATTAAACGAACTCGGGCCCGAGCGAAGTTACGTATTAGATTAGCCAACTTAAATTTGGAATTTAAAAGTGGTGGGACCCATTTGACTTACATCAATATGTTTGACACTTGATGGAAGTTTTTATTGGTTGAGTAAAGCTTAGATTGCTTTTAAAACAATCAAACCAAGTCCAACACACAAACTCAATATTTAAAGGCAAGTCAACTTTTGAAGTAAACTAAATATTCACAAAATCAAAAACTCTCTCTTCCTCATTGTGAATGTCGTGAGCTTCATCTCTCCCAATTGAAGTTTTGTTGTAAAATTTCTTTAAGCTAGCACTTCAAAGAGCAAATAAGGTGATAGGAAAAATAATTCCTTGAGTTTGGAACACAAAGAAATGCTTGGAACTCTTCACAAACATCAAAGTTTTTGAAATCCAACATCCAATCAATGTAAGTTTTTTCCACAACTCTCTTGATCGTTCACACACTAAATCATGTATTAGAGACCTTGGGCATGTCTAGGACACCTAACAAATACAAATACACAATAATTACGATTGACAAAAATGCCCTTATGCATGTGTTTTCATTTAACCGTTTAAACGATTCGAATTAACTCATTTAATTCAGTGAAGTGTTATGAATAATCTGTATTATTCATAAGGCGTTGCCCAAGTGCTCAACGAGTACACTTCATACTGTGGGACTCTCAAAGTTTAGGTTTATCCGTCACAGAATCCAATTTCGTGTCCATAATTCACCCACTCATGAATTATGAAGACCACGAATAATCTCGCTAAACTATGCAAGTCGAGGTCATTGCATACGTATAATCCCTCCGTCAAAGGCTATCCATATTATACCTGGGATATAGATAAGAATGTCAAATCCTTATGGTATAATATAGTTGACTTTCAAATTTAAGATCTTTAAATAACACTCGGAACTTGCTTGCGAAGTTATACCACAACCATGGATTTACTAGATCGCAAACACGTGTAGGATACCTATGCCCTGTACACGAGACTGGCGGATTCTATCTTGATACGCATTGGATATCATGAGCATCGATCCACACCCAACGTACAAGCGGAGGTCTGATCTAAATAGATCGATGACGTGACTACCATCAAAGTGTGGAGGATAACTCATATATCTACTGTGGTATCTCAAGTCGAAGGACCACTATGCTCGCTCAACTCGAGAAGATTCCTATTGACGTTGATGTATCATCTTTTAGGAAATCTTTAGTGAGTCGTTTAGTGTTTATCAAATAAACACCTACATGTCTATACGAGTCTCTTGAGACTCATGGTTCACTGGGATAAACCATCGGACCAAGTCACGATACACGACATGTACTAGTCTTATCGGAATTTTACTAACCGACCGGTGTTAGTAAATCTTGACCAGGAACTTTGTTTAAGGATATAAAACTTATAGTGACGCTTCCCAATGTCAATTACAAACTACGTTGTAATTGCGCACTACATTGTAAATCCTAAGGTCTTTTTCTAATATACACATATCACTAAATCAAATTTAGTTTCAATCTAATCATAATTAGATATCTAATCGTAATTAGATCTAATATGTATATAAAAGACAAGAGGTGCTACCAATAAATAAGTAATATTATGGAAAATTGAATTGTTTGTATTCATGAATCGGACATAAATACGATCTCGATTGGCACTTCGAGCACCAACCCTAACAATTTCTCCCACTTATTCTAGTGCTAATCCATGGTATCATATACACATCTAAATGTGTATTACATACTCATGGCCTTCAAGAGCTCACCTAGCACTAAAAGGTAGGTAACAACCAGTAAGCTCGCTTTAACAAATTGAGTTTGTCCAACAAACCCAATCATTTCCTTTAACCATCATCATTCATATTTTGTAGAACCCAAGTTCTATATCAATATGACTCAGATGCGATATCGTTATTGTGCTATAGCTATAAAATTGTTGATGTATTTTTGAGATCAAATTCAAAACACTATGTAGACAACCGCAAACACAATACTAATATCAAAACTTCTAATCTTTAAAGTCACTATGCAACTTCATAAGTCATTACTTCATAAGTTATAACTAATTCTACTAATTCAGTAGAATCAACTATGAAACTCTCACTGCATCTTTTCTGACTTTATATGACGTGGTCCATATAACGTCATAATTAAAATCAAAACTAATATGACCCTAATGGTTGCGGATTATATTCACCATGAATAAAAAACTTTTTCTCAATATCTCAAAGACAATAAAGAACATTTTTCAAGAAACATCCTATGGTCTACATGTTGGACAGTTATGACCCATAGCGTCACTATTTGTACAGATCATGGTGTTGTTGTACAAATTAACTATGTGACAAAGGAGATTGCTATCTTATCATTTGTGATTAGATCACCAAGATGTATAAATGATAGGAGGTCCATGTGATTAGTTCCTAGATTGAGATGATATGAGACAGTATCAGTCCACGAAGGATTAATCATTAAATATCCCTAGTCATAGTATTATCGAGATTGAACATCGATAAATGCGTAACAGACTAGTATTACACTTGTGCGAGTTGTGAGGGCACAATAGCATAGTTCTCATATATTTGGGTATTGGATACTCATGCAAGTGTAATAGGAGGTTGTGTTTTACCGATGGTACGGAAAACAGCTTCGCTCTGGATAGACCCCTTCGGAATTCCATTGGTAGTATGACTATGTGTCTATGGTAGTCCGAAATCAGGGTAGGTGTATTTAGTCTTAACCTGAGACTTGCACCGCTAATACTTACGACAATCAATATACTTTGGTTTTGGTCGTCCATGGCTTTAACCGGTTTCTGTGAACGCCTCTTCTGGTATATCGAGAATCGTAGTGTGTTGGGTGTGATGTCAAGACGGAAGTATCACTTCAGTCATATGGAGATGATGGTCACGTAGGATACGGTACTAATACTCTTAAGTACTGCAGTCATCGGGATATTATGACTAGGTCATGTATATCCGATTATAGAGACTAGTTACCAGACATCCGACATGTGCTTCGTACGAAGCAGACATAATTCCAGCCCCAGGCGTAGCACGTGACATCCGATAAGCATGTTTCTGGAGAATTGGGAAGGCATGGCGCTTTGCTAGAAGCCAACCTTGTCTTGTAAATCGGTGTAAACGTAGTACTAGATACTTACGTGTTCGGATAGTCTGACGACCCGATTTACTGCCAACATATCCGGGGATCTCATGGGTCGCTTCCCGAAGATTCACCGATGATGTATGACTCGCACTTTATTAATCTGGGATTAATTGGAAGAGAGAGAAAATTAATCAGGGATTAATTACGGAGATATTTTATCTGAGATAAAATATCATATAAAGAGAGAGAACGATTAATTTGAAATTAATCGATAAAATAATATATTTGATATATTAAACGAAATTGGATTTCGACGCGGAATTAAAATCGGATTTTAATTCGGGCAAACGAGTTAATTTAGAATTAATTCGTTTGCGATGTGAATAGTGATTTCGCTAGGCATAATCATTTAATTACGTCGCAACGGAAAATTCGTTAATTTGGAATTAGCGAACCCGAGCCCGGGAGTGTTTGCGAGCGCATTCGCATTTCGAATTCGAGTACAACACGCAAGTCACATCAAGCGTCAAATCACTAGTCGCATCAAGCGTCAAATCATTAGTCACTTTGAGTGATGTGACTACTTGTCACTTGATTGATTGATTGATGTGAATCATGATTGATGGTGGTAGTTGGCAAACATTTATTGGCTTGTCTTTTGTATTTGGTAAATCAATTTTATTAGATTTTTGAAAATTAAAAAAATGTGTATTAGATACACAAAATGAATTACCAAAATTGACTTCCATCTCTCTCTCTCTTTGATACGGTTTGGAGCCAAAAACTCCCTCTCTCTCTCACGGCATTTCCTCTTCTGTTTTTCTGGGTTGGACCGAGAACCATGGAGAAGTTAGGGAAATTTGTGGCAAATTTCTTGAGTGCTAGCACACATAGGAGCCATACAAAGGTGATAGTGAACTCACTTCATGAGCTTGGAATCACCATCAACCAAAGGCTTGGAGCTTGGAGCATGAAGAAAGCCGAAAATGGAGAATAAAATCAGTGAACTGCCGAGCACTCTTGGAGGGCCAAGAAAAGATTTTTGTTCTTCACTGCATCGCCTCTACCGATCATTGTGAGTATTCTGCAACTCCTTGAATGTATTCACATGTTATTTTCATTGCTTGATATGATCTTGGGATGCTTAGAAAATTCCAACAATGGTATCTATGAGCAAGGTTGAGCATGAAAATATTAGGGCTTAAAATTGGGTAAATTGATTTTGAGCATGATTTGGTTAAATTGTTTGATTAAGTGTGCTTAAATGATGTTGAATTGAAGATTGATTGGATCAATTTCAAGAAATTTTGTTTGGAACAATTTTCCCCAATTTTTGTGGCTTGGCCGAAAATTAGATGAACCCTAATGTCTTGGTGGTTTTGATTTTTGATCATTGGATGAGTTGGAAATCAATTGGGTAATGTTGATTTAAAATTCAATTGGATTGAAAATGAATTGGACATTAAAGACCCCCACAAAGCCGAGAGTTAAAGCATGGTTTATGGGTTTGATTTTTGTTAAATTGTGTTGGACATGATTTAATGTTGATAAGCATGATTAATTATGCTAATTTGGTGTTTTGGAAATATTGATTTGGTTAATTAATAATGTTATACACTTTATGTAATTAAATTGTGAAATTGGGTTTTTGTAATTTAATTATGTTGGGCCTATTTTGTAAAATTGGGCTTGGTTGTACCAAGTTAGGTTTATGCTAATTTGGTTGGATCCAATAGGGCCCAAAACCGCATCCATAAAGCCCAAATGCGACTAATGGACCTTTAATTATTTAATTGGGCCTAATGGGCCTAAATTGATTTCTAGGCTTATGGGGTTACTCCTTGATTGGGCTTTGGTTATTGGGTTTGACCCGAGTTGACCAAAAGTCCACGCCTTAAGAAATTAATTAAAAGCCCATTGGACTTTAATTAAATTGACGTTGGACGTTAATCGGGCTTTGAGACTCGTAACGATTAAATTTGGAATTTAAATCGTAAAGGTTTATTAATAAAGTGTAGTATTTAATTTGGAATTAAATAGCGAATTAGTATTAAATACAAATTGAATTGGATTTAATTTTGTAGTTTAATTTAATTCAAGAATTCGTACTTTGAGTACTTATTCGCAAAACGAGTTTGACTCGCGCAAAATCAAATCTTTGTTTAAACATTGGATGGTTATTAATTATCAGATTAATTAATTTGA
This sequence comes from Zanthoxylum bungeanum, assembly GCA_019454045.1. Lineage (NCBI taxonomy): Eukaryota > Viridiplantae > Streptophyta > Magnoliopsida > Sapindales > Rutaceae > Zanthoxylum > Zanthoxylum bungeanum. The sequence goes on from SKCR01015833.1 coordinate 109,443, forward strand.
TTAGATTGATTGATTGATAACATGATTGTGTGAATACATGGTTGCGATGCATGAATAATATATATCAGATGGATATTAGATGGGTGGGGCAATTTTAGAAATTGTTGTAATAAATTTGGAATTTATTAATTGGACCTGCGTGTCCAGCATTATTACCTCCTTACTCTTTGTATTCTCTTCTCACTATTCCCCTTAATGTAAATGAGGTTTCTTAGAAGTGTAGTGTAACGGGTAGAAGTAAATACTTGTGCTAGCGGGAGAAAGGAAAGTGAGAGATTTGATCTAGGATCAATGTGTAAAGTATCCATCCGCATATCATTATTAGTTATTTATACGCGCTTTATTATGTGTTTAGAATGCATGTTTAAGGTTGTATGATGATGAGACATTAACAAATATAATAAATTGGTTGCCAATTTGCACGCGAAAAATCCTCACAAAATATTAAGCGTTTTTCCTTCCATTGAGTGATTCTTACTCAAGATCTAAGACTGGCATTGGTTTGTTGGCCAAAGTCAAGACCTTTGTCCGTCGAGGATGTGTTTGAATCACGAGAGCTTTGTTCCATATCGGTGTCTTGTCCAAGTTGTGGTTTGTTGGCCAAAGTCAATACCACTTCTTGTCCATCGACATTGATTACGAAGCTTTCCATGGTCAATGGGTCACGCTTGACTGGGATCACTAAGTTTGTTGTGCCAAAGCCAAGGCTTAGTTGATTCAGAGGAAAAAGGTTAGGCAATATATTGGATATATTGGCATATATATTGTATATATGTTTTGGACTTGGATGTCCCCCTACTGGATCTAGGAATTGGATTGGATCCAATTGATCTTAGAGATCTACCTAGTTAATTATAATACAATTTGTTGGCCAAAGTCAAGATTGTGTGATATTTAACGGGATCCTAGCCCACTTGGAAACACGGTTTCCTGAGTACTCGACAGAGGGTTAGAAGCTCGCCGAAAAATAGTGGGAGTCAAGAATTAAATTTGCAATATTCGTTTAATTACTTGCCATACGCGCTCAATCAAATATCATTCGTCAAATAAATTAAATGTTAGTTGGACTAATATTTAAATTGTTGTTTTAAATAAAACAGTTGGACTGTATTCAATCTATTCAATTATAATTGAATATATAGTTGGACTATAATAATCATTATAATGAATAGTACCTGAATCGTTGATTAAATAGTTGGACTATTAGAATCAAGATAAAATTGAAAGATTGACATTTAAAACATAATCCTAGCGAAAATGTATTTAAATGGTTTATTTTTCAAATTGGGAATAAAATTTCATGATGGTCCTGAAAACTAATAAGTTACTTTATTTGATAAAATAACATATTAGGCCTAAGCCCGGAGTTAAGCAAAATAGTAGAGCATGATCTTTGGAAGTTTCATGTGATGATAACTTTAGTGCTTAATCCATTAAGCTTGCCAAATAGACTCCTTAATTTCTTGATCGGAACTAAGGATTAGATCCTTAAAGTATGATAATGAAATTGAAGGATCTTCATAGATCTATTCTTAGATCTTAGAAGCTATTAAATTGCAATAGTAAACTCTTGGAGAGTTAATGGCTATTCTCAAGGAGTCAAAGCCAAAGTTTGCAATAAGGCAAGAAGCGCAAGGCGCATATTACTTTAACATTCTAGAAGGCCAAGGCTTGGCCATAGGCTTCTGGGGTGTGAAAAAGGGCAAAGGCAAAATCATTATAATCTTCTGGGAAGATAAAGGAAATATCCCAAAATGTCTGGCTAAATTATGGCAAACGGGATCGCAGAAGCGTGACTGCCGTTTGGACAAAGCAGACTTGAAGGAATTAAAGAACGGGCAAGGCTCTGACTTCAAATATGATTGTCATAAATATGTTCACTACTAGTATTAAAATTGGATTTTAGATACTTAGTGTGGTACATAAATATGTACTGGTGTGCAGAATCTGCTATGAGCAAGATACTGACTTCAGATGAGATATATCTACGAATAGGAAACGGGACGAAAGTTGCTGTTTTAACCATAGATACCTAAGTTTAGGAACTACCCTTCGGGTGTGTACCTAAATTAGGAAACTTTTAAAATGTAACTAGTTTGACTAGATACATTATCTCTATATAAGAGTATAATCCATTGCAGATATACCTTTATATTCTAGAACACTAAAGTGTTTCATTATATAAAGATGATATTGAGATAAACACATTAGATGTGAATAACAGTATTTATATTTTGAATATAAATAAATCTCAAACATATAACATGACAAACAAATAGCTCAAACTGATTTGATCAGAAGAGACTTGTAAGTGGCATTGTTGTCTGGGACACAATTAAAACAAGACTCGTATATCCATACTTTTGAAGAGTGGATACTAGGACAAATTTGATTCCATTCAAATAAAGTCTACGAATCTAGTTTATTGGGCAAAGTGCCTAAAACACTCTTTACTTAGTAAAAATGTGAATGCCATCGATCTGTTAGCCCTAGCTCATAGTGAAGCAAGTGGGCCCATGTATAGCTAGGCTAGAGGTGGATATGAATATTTCGTGACCTTTACGGATGTGGCATCACGTTATGTTTATGTGTTTCTTTTGAAACACAAATCGGAAACTTTTAGAGTTTCGACACGAAATAGACAAACAGATCGGATAAAGTATTAAATCGTCACAGTTAGACCATGATGAAAATACTTAAGCAATAAGTTTCTTAAATACTTGAAAGAGTATAGTATTCTTTCAATAAGGACTCCTCTCGGAACACGTCAGTTTGACGGTGTGTCCGAAAAGAGAAACCGAATTTTATTAGACATGATAAGGTTAATCATGAGTCGCTCTGAGCTACCATTTCCTTCAACGGATAAGTATAAACAGTGCAGAACTTATTTTGAATAAGGTTCCATAAAAATTTGTTAGACAGACTTCATATTAGATATGAAAAGGAAAGAAACTGGGTTTTCTCATTCCTGATGATTTGGGTATGCTAGGCATATGTTTGGATGATACCAAACTAGAACCCAAATCGGATAAGTGCCTAATTGTAGGTTATCCTAGGGATACCAAAGTATAGTACTTATACAACTCACTAGAGAACAATGTAATTGTTGCTCGCCATGCGGTTTTCCTAAGAGGAATACCTATATGCAGTGGTAAGTGGGAGGATAGTAAAACTCGATGAAAATCGGAGTAATACTATTCCAGGCACCGAGTCCTTATTGGAACACAAACAGTTCATCAATGATGAAACTGTACCAGTAATCTTTGAATACATAAGAACCGCGTAAGTCAGAGAGAGTCAGAAAACAACCTGGTGTATGGGTTTCTGATCTCACCTCATAAATATGTCAATCTTAATGAGGAAGACGAACTGACTACGTTTAAGGAAATGATTCAAGGTATCGACTCCCAATTATGGCAAAGTGCCATGATGTCCGAAATGGATTTCATGTATACCAACTATGTTTGGACACTAGTTGATGTACCGCAAGGCATTGTGCCTATAGGTACTGTATGAGGCTTCAAGGAAGACATACATGGATGACAACATACTAACATACTAAACTGGGCTTGTAGCGAAAAGTTAACGTTATCAACATTGTGTCGATTACGACGAAACCTTTTACCTGTTGCCATGGTAAATCCATTTGGATAATGCTTGCTGATGCTGCATATTCCATTTATGAAATATGTCAGCTGAACGGGAAAATCGCTTTCCTGAAAAGGAAACCTTTTGGAGGATGTTTACAACATCCTGTTGGTTTTGTCGTACCAAAACTAGCAAACAAGGTTTGCAGGTTAATCGATCCATGTTTGGATTGAAGCAAGCATTAGGTTCTTAGAATTATCGTTTTGATGTAATCATAATAGTTTATGATTTAATTCAAAACGTAAATGATTCTTGTGTATATAAGAGGGTTAGTGGGAGCGCACTGACAGTGGCTGTCCTATAAATAATGATAATAAATCATTTCTTGAAAATGATATTCCCAGAATACAATCGGTGAAAGCTTGGCTTTCATGAAAACTCTCCGAGAAATCGTACATTGAAAAATGTACGCGCCCTGGTGTCTCATACGCTTTGAGCATATGGATTCACAATCAGGCCAATCCATGTGATAGTCACTGGATTGATGTTAAGAACATCCATTAGTATCTTAGAGAACTAATGATGTTGTCTTATATTATGGAGAAGGAGAACTTGAAGTGACTGGGTTCACTACTGCAAGTTTCCCAACTGATAATAATGACTATTAGTCGCGAAACGGTACTATACAGTTTGAATAACGGAACAGTGAGCTGGAAATCTTCCAAGAAAGATACGGTTACCGAATAAACAACAAATGCGGGATATTGCTGCAGCTGAGGCAGCAATAGAAGCCATTTGGGTCGATAACAAATCTAATTAGATTAGATATAGCTCTATTAGCAGCTGAGCTAGGTTACAACACAGGCTAAAGGATTAATGGTCTCATCAACGATCCATATACATACTTCGATATTCATCAGATCCGTTCGGATCATACATCGTGGCGATGTGACGATCGAATAAATCGCATCAGACGATAATCATGCAAATCCGCTAACGAAAGCCTTTCCTCAGCAGTTTGAGCGAACCGTACATAGTTCGGGTGTTAGACACTCGAGTGACTGGCTATAGGCCAAGTGGGAGATTGTTGGACAGTTATGACCCATAGCGTCACTATTTGTACAGATCATGGTGTTGTTGTACAAATTAACTATGTGACAAAGGAGATTGCTCTTTTACATTTGTGATTAGATCACCAAGATGTATAAATGATAGGAGGTCCATGTGATTAGTTCCTGGATTGAGATGATAGAAGACAGTATCAGTCCACGAAGGATTAATCATTAAATATCCCTAGTCAGAGTATTATCGAGATTGGACATTGATAAATGCGTAAAAAACTAGTATTACACTTGTGTGAGTTGTGAGGGCACAATAGCATAGTTCTCATATATTTGGGTATTGGATACTCATGCAAGTGTAATAGGAGGTTGTGTTTTACCGATGGTACGGAAAACAGCTTCGCTCTGGATAGACCCCTTCAGAATTCCATTGGTAGTATGACTATGTGTCTATGGAAGTCCGAAATCAGGGTAGGTGTATTTGGTCTTAACCTGAGACTTGCACCGCTAATACTTACGACAATCAATATACTTTGGTTTTGGTCGTCCAGGGCTTTAACCGGTTTCTGTGTACGCCTCTTCTTGGTATATCGGGAATCGTAGTGTGTTGGGTGTGATGTCAAGACGAAAGTATCACTTCAGTCATATGGAGATGATGGTCACGTAGGATATGGTACTAGTACTCTTAAGTACTGCAGTCATCGAGATATTATGACTAGGTCATGTATATCCGATTATAGAGACTAGTTACTAGACATCCGACATGTGTTTCGTACGGGGCAGACACAATTCAGCCCTAGGCGTAGCACGTGACATCTGATACTGGATCGACATAAACAATACTACGTATACTAACGCCTGATATAGATCGCTTATTCCAGTAAGCATGTTTTTGGAGAATTAGGAAGGCATGGTGCTTTGCTATAAGCCACAACCTTGTCTTGTAAATCGTGTAAACGTAGTACTAGGTACTTACGTGTTCAGATAGTCCGACGACCCGGTTTACTGCCAACATATCAGGGGATCTCATGGGTCGCTTCCCGAAGATTCACCGATGACGTATGACTCGCACTTTATTAATCTGGTATTAATTGGAAGAGAGAGAAAATTAATCTGGGATTAATTACATAGATATTTTATCTGGGATAAAATATCATATAAAGATAGAGAACGAATAATTTGGAATTAATCGATAAAATAATATATTCGATATATTAAACGAAATTGGATTTCGACGCGGAATTAAAATCGGATTTTAATTCGGGCAAATGAGTTAATTTATAATTAATTTGTTTGCGACGTGAATAGTGATTTCGCTAGGCATAATCATTTAATTACGTCGCAATGGAAAATTCGTTAATTTGGAATTAGCGAACCCGAGCCCGGGAGTGTTTGCGAGCGCATTCGCATTTCAAATTCGAGTGCGACACGCAAGTCACATCAAGCGTCAAATCACTAGTCGCATCAAGCGTCAAATCATTAGTCACTTTGAGTGATGTGACTACTTGTCACTTGATTGATTGATTGATGTGAATCATGATTGATGGTGGTAGTTGGCAAGCATTTATTGGCTTGACTTTTGTATTTGGTAAATCAATTTTATTTGATTTTTGAAAATTAAAAAATTTTGTATTAGATACACAAAATGAATTACCAAAATTGACTTCCATCTCTCTCTCTCTTTGATACGGTTTGGAGCCAAAAACTCCCTCTCTCTCACGGCATTTCCTCTTATGTTTTTCTTTTTTGGACCGTGAACCATGGAGAAGCTAGGGAAATTTGTGGCAAATTTCTTGAGTGCTAGCACACATATGAGCCATACAAATGTGATAGGGAACTCACTTCATGAGCTTGGAATCACCATCAACCAAAGGCTTGGAGCTTGGAGCATGAAGAAAGCTGAAAATGGAGAAGAAAATCAGTGAACTACCGAGCACTCTTGGAGGGCCAAGAAAAGATTTTTGTTCTTCACCGCATCGCCTCTACCGATCATTGTGAGTATTCTTCAACTCCTTGAATGTATTCGCATGTTATTTTCATTGCTTGATATGATCTTGGGATGCTTAGAAAATTCCAACAGTACAGCATATCAAAATAACTCGTAATAATTGCTATTTAATTGATATCTTTAATCGTACATAATACGGTATTCATTATGCCATCATCCTATAATGCATAAGATTGATTAGACATTCTAATCAATTTCTCTTCTCACAAAGGAATCATCATTTATGAAAGATAAATACTATATACAATGGACACACAAACTGTCAAACAATTATATTAACTGTCACACAGATAGTCTTGTTGTGTCCTTTATTATATCATATCTATGCACGACTAATGGCAGTATCTCACAAGTCTCATGTTTTATATCGTATATAAAACTTTATATCGAATATAATAGAGACCACTCCCACTACCTTCACGGAGAAAAGAAGACTTAGGTAATCTTTTATCTCACAAACATCTCATTATTATATTAATAATGATAATTTCGTTAGGATATACAATACTAGAAAGAAAATTGTACGCTCCCGCTGACCCTACTATCAAATATGTATTCTCTATGCTTTGATAAAATCAGACAATCTGACTGTTATCAAAATTATAGAACACTATTTTCCGGAAAGCTCACATGAGTCTACAATAGGCTCTATAAGCCATTATACCAAACTGCGATCTTTACAGAATACAAACTCTAGGGCCATTCCAGATGAATTTTTCAAACAAAGAAATCACAATGGATCTCTTCTTCGAAGGAACCATTCAGGAACACCACTTTGTATTCCTAGCTAAAATTCATAGTTTAATATCAACATTAACTAACAGATCCTTAATTGTTCAATTAGTGTGACTAGAGACAAGTTTTCTCAGAATCTACAATAGATTACTGAGTATAACCTTTCTCACTATCATACTATAAAGGTCAAACCTTTACCAAGCTCACTTTGCTTTTGCTACGCAAACAATTTGCACATTTTATGAACGCTTTGTAACGAAAGCTCAATCAAGTTCAAAACTTGATCGTAGTAAGCTACGAACAATCTTAGATTTATTGTTTAATGCTAATTTTCGAAATCGATATCAAATATCGCTCCCATATAAGTTATAGAATAATTTTCTTCGATAAGAAAACTGCAGAACCATTAAGTATCAAATAATTTTAAATGATTCTAACATCCTAATGAACTGATACGGAAGAGGTCTAAGGGTCTTTTCATCTTGTTAATCATGTAGTTCCACTTATAGTTTATCACTCTCACATTTGACTTCCATAAGTTAAGTCTTTTCTACAATGGTCAACATCTAATGTTACACACCAAGTAATAAAACAATTTTATTACTCGGGATCGTAGGAAAGATATTCTATCAAATAGAATACAATATTCTATTAAATATATAAGTGATAAACTTTTACTTGTACCTCTGAGGCGTAAGTACTTTCAATTTATATAACCATTAGACAAAAGAAAGATTCAAAACTCAACTTTTCAAGATTCGGAATTTCTACTTATACATATCATATACGTAATAATAGAAACTAATGGAACCTTAATTAAAAGGATGAATTAGTATTACAGGAGCATATCCCCCATAGTATTAAAACTAATTCGGTACACTCAATATCAAACTAAAATCATATAAGATTCAATTTATCCCACTATCCATATCTCATCCATCACGATGATTCATAGAAGAATCATATTGAGTAAGAATCAAATTCATTAAATAACCTTAGAACTAATTACCGTAAATTCATATGTTTGATCATATAAAACATCATTGACCAATTCAAAGACTCACGACGAATTTTAAAGTATAATTTTCAACACTTCAAATAGAATATCTTTGAACCATTCAAAATATTCTATCTGTGTTTCATCAGAAACATATTGAAAGTTCTCAAACTATTCAAGACGATCAATGTGTATTCTTTTAGAAATACGTAACTAAGTCATGACAATTCATTAACTAAGTTATGAAGTAAAGGAAACTATCCATGGCAATATATAATTCATTAAACTACGTACTTCCAAAGTATAAGTTTAATAAATATGTGGTCCAATGATGATCATTGGTTGAATGTGACTTAATCACATCCTGAATACAATATTCATTAAATGGATAAGGATATGTGGTGTGATCTCGTATCAGACCATCCTTTACCATACGGAATAAGCATCTAATACTTACGTGATAAAATCTCATAAAGCACTGTTCTAAGTTATTTAGTTAACCGAATATTTTTCTTAATGTCTATCTCTTCATCAATGACACTACTAGCCACATTAAAATATGTAACAATTATTTATAAAGAATAAGTAACTATCCAATAGTCGCAAGTTCTGATATCAAATATCAAATCATTCCCAAAATGATTTATACATGTCTAATACATGAAATAAGAAATTGCAACACAAATACCAAAAATTCTGTAATTGCCAAACACAACCCAGAATTTTCAATTAATTATTATTTGGCCCCAATGTTCAAAACATGTCAAGATCAAACCCAATCAAACCCAAATTTAATATACATCAAATATACATCAAATTACATCATATATATGAAAAGCCCTAAAATTGGATTAGGTTAAGAACCCTAATTTCACAAATTATTCCAATTACACAATTTACATTAAATTGAAAATTCAACACTTTAAACAATCCAATTCCACACCAATCAAGTCTCACCATCATGAAATTACTCAATAACAATTCTAGGTTAATTATGAATGGCTAAGCAACTCTAGAATGGCAACTTTAATTACTAATTAATCTAACAAGCTTAATTACATTTAACAAGTTTATTAATTAATCATACATGCTTAAACACCTTCAAACAAATTTCCAACACAATAATTTACATAATTAAACATTAGAGAAAATTCTAAACCACACAAGTTGAAGTATAGAATCATATAAACAATTTCTAAGTTGAAGATTGTTGAAAAAACTTACAAAAACTCCAAGCTTTTGAATTTTTTCTCCAATGGTTCTTCAATTTTCTCTCATTTTAACTTAGTAAATATTTGTGAAACTTGTCTTGCCTTTGAAAATCAAAACAAAAAATCCTTATATATTTATTTGCCAATTGCCGAGAATAATAACAAATAAAATAGATAAAGAATTGGCAATTTGTTTTATTTTGATTGGTACATATTTTGCTTAATATCAAGATAACATTTATCTTAAAATAAAGTAAACTAAAATGTGTTCCAATGGTAACTTGCCATTTTCTAACTTTAATAAAGCAAAATTATGACTTTAAGATATTTGTTACTTTAATTATTTTAATTATATAATATTTATATAATTAAATAATTAAATACAAATATCTTAAATATATGTATTATATTTACATTAAATAATCAAAATACATATATCAATCATATATTTTTAAATATTACAAATTGATATTTAAATAATGTGAATTTAATAAAATCAAGTATTAAATAAAAATATACATTAATTCGAAAATGACGATTAGGTCTCGATTGCATGTATTTTTCGTTTAACGGTTAAACGAGTTATAAATAATCAGTATTATTCATAAAAGTTTCCCTAGTGCTCTACGAGTATATTTCATTAGAGAGACTCTAGATTCAGGCATATCCGTCACGAAATCTAATTTTGTGTCCGTAATTCACCCACCCGTAAATTATGACGACCACAGATAAACCCGCTGAACCATACAGGCCGAGGTAATTGCATACGTATAATTCCTTCGTCACAGGTATCCGGATTATCCCAGAGTTATAGATATAAATGTCAAATCTATATCGGTATAATTTTGTCGACGTATCTATTAGCAATCTTCTAAAGAACACTCGGAACTTACTTCCGAAGTATACCACGGCCATGGATTTAAGAGACTGCTAATAATATAATGTACATCTATGCCTTGTACACAGGACTGACAGATCCTATCTTGATACACACAGGATATCATTAGCATGAGTCCACACCCAACGAACATGCGGAGGTATAATCTTAATAGATTAGTGACGTGATTGTCATCTAAGTGTGGAGGATAACTCATATATCCACAGTGGTATCTCAAGTCAAAGAATCACTATGCTACTCAACCCAATAAGATTCCTATGGATGTTGATGTACCATATATTAGGTAATATTTGGTGAGTCGTTCAGTGTTTATCAAATAAACACCTACACATCTATATGAATCTCCTGAGACTCATGGTTCATTAGGATAAACCATCAGACCAATTCCGATATACGACATGTACTGGTCTCAGCAGATTTTACGAACCGACTCTTATCAGTAATCTTGACCAGGAACTTAATTTGATAATATATTTCTAGTAGGGACGCTTTCCAATGTCAATTACAAGCTACGTTGTAATTGCGCACTACATTATATATTATCGGGTCTTTGTCTAATATGTATATATCACTAAACACGATTTAGTTTCAATCTAATGAATTAGATCGAATATATATATAATAAAACACAAGAGGTGCTACCATAAATAAGTAATATTATGGAAAAAGGTATTACTCGTATTCATGAATCAGACATAAATACGATCCGGATTTGCGCTCCGAGCACCAACCCTAACAAATATTCCACAAGAAAGCTTTACTCTATATCAAATATAGAGTTAAATCTAGATCAATTTCTAAACAGTTCAATTCTACCTTAGAAAACATAACTAACTTATGTTGGGGTTGGTGCTCATAGCGCCAATCCGGACCGTATTTATGTCTGATTCATGAATTCGAACATCCCTTTTTTCCATAATATTACTTATTTATGATTGCACCTCTTGTTTTTATATACGTATTCGATCTGATTACAATTAGATTGAAACTAAATGTTGTTTAGTGATATGTATATATAGACAAAGACTCGATAATATATAATGCAGTACACAGTTACAAAGCTAGTTTGTAATTGACATTGGGAAGTGTCACTGCTAAATGTATATTATCAAATATAGTTCCTGGTCAAGATTCACTAACACGGGTCGGTTAGTCAAATCTGTTGAGACAAGTACATGTCGTATATCGAGACTTGGTCAGATGGTTTTATCCAATGAACCATGATTCTAGGGAGACTCGTATAGACGTGTAGGTGTTTATAGTGGATAAACACTGAACGACTCACCGAAGATTCTTAATGGATGGTACACCAACGTCAATAAGAATCTTCTCGGGTTAAGTAGCATAGTGGTACTTCGACTTGAGATACCACTGTGGATGTATGAGACATCCTCCACACTTAGATGGCAGTCACGTCACCGATCTATTTAGATCAGACCTCCGCCTGTTCGTTGGGTGTGGACCGATCCTCAGGATATCATGTGTGTATCAAGACAGGATCCGTCAGCTCTGTGTACAGAGCATAGGTAGTCCATATATGATTAGCAGTCTGTTAAATCTGTGTCCATAGTATACTTCAGAAGTAAGTTCCGAATGTTATTTAGAGATTGCTAATAGATACGTCGACGGGATAATACCTATAGAGATTTGACGTTTACATCTATATCTCTGGAATTATCCGGATACCTGTGATGGAGGAATTATACGTATGCAATGACCTCGACCTGTATGATTCAGCTAGTTTATCCGTGGTCGTCATAATTTACGGGTGGGTAAATTATGGACACGAAATTGGATTTTGTGACGGATATACCTGAATCTAGAGAGTCTCACTAATGAAATATACTCGTAGAGCACTAGGGCAAATTTTATGAATAATGATGATTATTTATAAATCGTTTAAACGTTAAACGAAATATACATGCGAACGGGCCGAACCGTCGTTTCCTAATTAATGTGTGTTTGTATTTAATATATGATAGTATTAAATACACATTAATAAAATGTCAAATAAATGTATTGACATATCATTAATATATGTATTTGAGATATTTAAAGTAAATATAAATATGTATTTGAGATATTTGTATTTAATTAATTATTTAATTATTTAATTGTTAAATGATTAATATAATTAAAATATAAATATCTCGCCAAATGATAAAGTTAGGAAATGATTATAAGTGTTATTATTGACTTTAAAGTAAAGGAAATGGTAGTCAAATTGGATTTGACTTCCTTGGATATTTATTTTAAATTGTTAAAATTGAAATATTTTTTCCTTTAATTTTTATCAATTGTCGGCCATATACCTATATAAATATAATTGTTATATTTTTAAATTGCTTTTGTTGACTTGTTGAATTTTCATTAAAGATGTAATGATCAAATTGCAAGTTGATTAAAGTAAGCTTTAAATGAAACAAATGAAAAATATCTAGATATTTTTTGTTACTACAATTTCGGCCAAGGGCTTGATTTGGGTGAGTATATATTGTTTTGTTTCATTTTTATGGTTTAAGGATTCATAAGTCACAAAATGAAACACAAAAGTAGTTGAGAGAAAAGTTTGAAGAAAAGAAGGAAAAGCTTGGAAATCTTAAGGTTTTGTATGTTTTCTTTCAAATCTTCCAACATGAAAAATGTTTCTAACATTCTTAGCTTCATATTATGTTGCTTTGATGTTGTCTCTCTACTTATAGTTTGTGTTTTAATTGTTGTGAACTTGAATGAAAGATGTGTGTATGTAAGTAGCCTTGAAATGGTTTCAAAGGCTTACTTTTGATTCTTTGAAAATCAAAGTTGTCATTCTAGAGTTAGTACGCCACTCCTTGGTGACCTAGAATTGTTCTAGAGTTATTTCAAAGTGGTGAGGCTTGATTGGTGAAGTATTGAATGGATTAAAGTGTTGGATTTTGTAAATTTGGTGAAATTGGACAATTTGATGAAATTGAAAAATTAGGGTTCATAACCCACTCCAAATTTGGGGCTTTTCATATATGTGATGTATTATGGTATGAATATGATGCATGTAAAATTTTAGGTTGATTGGATTTGATCTTGGCTTGTTTTGAACAAAAGGACCAAATCGCAATTAATTGAAAATTTGTGGGTCTCTCTCGTCAATTTCAGAAAAATTAGCGATTTGTGTGAAATCTGATTTTGATGCATTAGATGTGTTGAAAACAATTTAGAAATGATTTAGAATCATCCAAAATTATATTTAATAATTTTGGGCTAAAATAATCAATTTACAAAGTTTTGGGGCAATTCGGTAATTACCAAGAAATTTGATCTCTTGTGTAATTTTTCAGAATTTGATAATTGGATAATTAAATAAATAAGTTTATTTAATTGATCCGAGAAAAATTTTGAAATCAGAAAATTTTGATTTTCCATTATTCCGCTGCGTTACCGATATTCCCCCTTAAAACCCCAACAAAATGGTATCAGAGCAAGTCTGATTCTGGACACCCCGATATGATTAGCCCTTTAAATCCAGTGTTTGTTCTTTTCTTTACTTGATACATGCATGCTTTCATTTAATTTGATTAAATTTAAAGTGTATGACGCTTTATGGAATATCCCCGCTTAATAAGGTTTTAAAGTAACTGGTATTTGGAATACTTGTTTCTTGGTCCGTCTTGTCAATACAGTTTATAATATTTTTTTTCCGTGACTACATCCGAGACCGTGCCTCTGCTGTGAGGGTGTAGCCGATAGAGATTTATTTATGCCGGATGTATATCAGATACTAGATAAATTCAAGCGAAAGCGGAATCCTGAACGTGCCCTAGCTGTCAGGGTTACGCAAGTAACTTGAGTTTATCATTGACGAGTTTAACCTTGGTACGTCTCCTTGTGGCCTGCCTTAGCAGCGACAACGAGAAACGACCAGGACCGGAACCTCAGAGTCACTATTGAGTGATTGACAAATGAGTTGTCTACCTGTGAATATACGTAGGCGAGACCGTGCCTCTGCTGTGAGTCGAAATATATTCATGGGGTCCACTTCCCATTATGGAATTCGATTTAATTATTGAATTCTCATTTTTCCGTTGGGGATTACGGTATTACGTAAAATAGTGGGAGACACTGTTAAGTTTAAAATATTCCTTAACTTAGGCAGTGTGTATTATTATGGAAATAGCTGCGTGTTTGTTTTCCTTAATCTATATTAGATAGAATTAAACTTTTAATTCACTGCACACATATTTTGATATGTTATCTGACTTGACTCTTGGTTGCAGTTATTCTAGAATAGGTTCTAGATACTACTAGACTAGGATATTATTAGATTGGTCTTAACCATCAGGAACTATTGTTCCGATTTTCTTCAAAAATCAAGATGGTTAATGACTTGGTTTCTCAGTCATGATAGATAATCTAGATAGATATCCCTTTTAGGATATAATACTTTAAAGAGAATAGTTTCTTATGCAGTAAGAATTGACTTGAATTAGTTCATGTCTCGAGATTCTTGACTGGTATTAAGAAAGCCTCATTAGGTATTTGTTTATCTAGTAATGACGTTTCTTAGCTTTAATGACCTTTAGAGGCAATATGTCTCACACAATTTGCTAATCAATTATTTACAATTGTTGTGAATAGTTGAATGCAAATAGTAAAGCTAAAGAAATGAGATGCGTATAGTTGTGTATAGAAAATATCGATTTTCACAATACTACAACTATAGGTATTGGATACCAGATCTCCCATCTAGTTATTTAAAAATATTAGTTAACGATTGTTTTGATATTTGATATCGGAACTCGCGACTATTGGATAGTTACTTGTTCTTTATAAACAATTGTTATATATTTTAAATATAACTAGTAGTGTCATTGGTGTAGAGATAAACATTAAGAAAAATTATTCGGTAAAATAAATAATTTAGAACGGTTCTTTATGAGTTTAATCACTTAAGCATTAGATGTTTATTCCGTATAGTAAAGGATGGTTTGATACAAGATCACACCACACATCCTTATCCATTTAATGAATATTATATTCAGGAAGATGATTAAAATCTCGTTTAACCAATGATTTGTCCACCAGATTCATTAAACTGATACATTAGATGTATGTAGTTTTAATGAATTGTAATTGCTTAAGGTAGTTTTCTTTACTTCGTAACTTAGTTTATGAATTGTCATAACTTAGTTATGTGTTTCTAAAAGAACACATATTGAACGTCTTGAAATGATAAAGAACTTTCAATCTGTTATGATGAAACTTAGGTTGAACATTTTTGACTTGTTCAAATATATTCAATCTGAAGTTTTGTGAGAACTCTATCATTAAAATTCATTACATGTCTTTGAACTGTTCAAAATATTTGATACGATTAAACATATGAATTTAAAGAAATTAGTTCTAAAGTTATTCAGTGAATATGATTCTTATTCAATATTATTCTTCCCCACGATTCCATCTTGATGAAATTGAGTAGTGGCAGCAGTCGAATCTTATATGATTTGATTCGTTTGATATTGAATGTTACCAAATTAGTTTCAATACTCTTGGGGATATGCTCCAGTAACACTAGTTCATCCTTTTAATTTAGGTTCCATTAATTTCCACATTTGCATATATGATATGTATAGGTAGAAAATCTGAATCTTGAAAAGTTTGAGATTTGAATCTTTCTATTTATATAATAGTTATATAATGGAAATTACTTACACCTCGGAGGTATAAGTAAAAGTTTATCATTTATTCTATTTTATAGAATATTGTATTCTATTTAATAAAATATCTTTCCTACGATCCTAAGTAATAAAATCGTTTTATTACTTGGTGTGTAACATCATATGTTAATTATTGTAAAAGGACTTGACTTATTGAAGTCAAATGTGAGAATGATAAACTATAATTGGAACTACGTAATTAATAAGATGAAACAACCCTTATACATCTTCTGTACAAGTCCAATAGGATGACATAATCATTTACGAGTATTTGATACTTAATGGTTTTGTTGTTTTCTTATTGAAGAAAATTATCCTATAACTTATAATGGAAGCGATATTTGATATCGATTCTGGAAGTTCACCATTGAACCATAGATTTAAGATTGTTCATAGCTTACTACGATCAAGTTTTGAACTTGATTAAGCTTTCATTATGAATTAGTTCATGATATGTGCTAATTGTTTGCGCAGCGAAAGCAGTGTGAGCTTATTAAAGGTTTGACCTTTACAGTACGACAGTGAGAAAAGTTATACTCAGCAATCTATTGTAGATTCTGAGGAAACTTGTCTCTAGTCACACTAATTGAACAATTAAATATATATTGGTTAATGTTGATATTAAACTGTACATTTTAGCTAAAGAATGCAAAATGGCATTTTTTGAATGACTTATTCAGATACTAGATCAGTTGTGATTTCTTTATTTGAAGAGTTCATTCTGGAATGGCCCTAGAGTTTGTGTTCTGCTGAGATCGTAGTTTAGTGTCCTAGTTTATAGAGCCTATTGTAGACTCGGATAAGTCTTCCGGAAATCCGTATTCTCTATTTTTGATATCAGTCAGATTGTCTGATCTTGTCAAAGTATAAAGAATACATATGTGCTTGAAGGGTTAGTGGGAGTGTACAAATTACTTTCTAGTGTTATATATCCTAAAAACATTATCATTATTATAGTAATAATGAGATGTTTGTACGGTAAAATATTTACCTAAGTCTTTTTTACTCCGTGAAAGCAGTGGGAGTAGTCTCTGTTATATTTGATATAAAGTTTTATATATGATATAAAACTTGGAGACTTGTGAGATACTCTTATTAGTCGTGCATTAGATATGATCTAATAAAAGACATAACTAGGCTATATGTATGACAGTTAGTATAACTGTTGGATAGTTATTGTGTGTCTTATATAAAGTATTCATCTTTCGTAAATGATGATTCCTTTTTCGAAAGAGATATTGATTAGAATGTCTAATCAATCTTATGTATCATTTGATGATGACATAATAAATACTTTATAATGTGCGATTGTAGATATCGATTTAATCGTAATTGTTACGAGTTATTTTGATATCCTATAGACCATAGGATGGATCTTGAAACACGTTCTTTGTGATCTTTGAGATATTAAGAACGAGTTTCTAATTCATGGAGAATACATTCTGCAACCAATAGGGTCATATTAGTTTTGAGACTAATTATGACGTTAGACAATCTACGTCATAAAGAGTCACAAAAGATGCAGTGGGAGTGTCACGAAAGATTCTACTATTTAGTGGAATTAGATGCAACTTATGAAGTATTGACTTATGAAGTTGCATAGTGACCTTATAAATTAGAAATTTTGTATTGTTGTTGTGCTTGCGGTTGTCTTCATAGTATTTTGGATTTGATCCCTAAATACTTGGACAACTCAGTAGTGTAGCACAATATGATGTAGCATCAGAGTCATATTAATGTATAATTTAGATTCTACAAAATATGAATGATGTTGACTATGGGAAACGATGGAGTTTGTTTGACAAACTCAATATGTAATAGCGGACCTACTTCTTGTTGCATACCTCTTAAGTGCTAGGTGAGCTTTTGAGAGCCATGAGTATACGATACACATTGAGATGTGTATATGATACCGTGGATTTGCACTACAGCAAGTGGGAGAAATTGTTGGGGTTGGTGCTCAGAGCGCCAATCCGGACCGTATTTATATCTGATTCATGAATACGAACATCCATTTTTCCATAATATTACTTATTTATGGTTGCACCTCTTGTTTTTATATACGTATTCGATCTGATTACGATTAGATTGAAACTAAATGTGGTTAGTGATATGTATGTATTTATTAGACAAAGACTCGATAATATATAATGCAGTACACAGTTACAAAGCTATTTTGTAATTGACATTGGGAAGTGTCACTGCTAAATGTATATTATCAAATATAGTTCCTGGTCAAGATTCACTAACACGGGTCGGTTAGTCAAATCTGTTGAGACCAGTACATGTCGTATATCGAGACTTGGTCCGATGGTTTATCCCAATGAACCATGAGTCTATGGAGACTCGTATAGACGTGTAGGTGTTTATAGTGGATAAACACTGAACGACTCACCGAAGATTCTTAATGGATGATACACCAACGTCAATAAGAATCTTCTCGGGTTGAGTAGCATAGTGGTACTTCGACTTGAGATACCACTGTGGATGTATGAGACATCCTCCACACTTAGATGGCAGTCATGTCACCGATCTATTTAGATCAGACCTCCGCCTGTTCGTTGGGTGTGGACCGATCCTCAGGATATCCTGTGTGTACAAGATAGGATACGTCAGTTTTGTGTACAGAGCATAGGTAGTCCATATATGATTAGCAGTCTGTTAAATCTGTGGCCACAATATAATTCGGAAGTAAGTTCCGACTGTTATTTAGAGATTGCTAATAGATACGTCGACGGGATAATACCTATAGAGATTTGACGTTTACATCTATATCTCTAGTATTATCCGGATACCTGTGACGGAGGGATTATACGTATGCAATGACCTCGACCTGTATGATTCAGCTAGTTTATCTGTGGTCGTCATAATTTACGGGTGGGTAAATTATAGACAGGAAATTGGATTTTGTGACGGATATACCTGAATCTAGAGAGTCTCACTAATGAATAATACTCGTAGAGCACTAGGGCAACTTTTATGAATAATGATGATTATTTATAAATCGTTTAAACGTTAAACGAAATATACATGCGAACGGGCCGAACCGTCATTTCCTAATTAATGTGTGTTTGTATTTAATATATGATATTATTAAATACACATTAATAAATTGTCAAATAAAGGTATTTGACATATATCATTAATATATGTATTTGAGATATTTAAAGTAAATATAATACATGTATTTGAGATATTTGTATTTAATTAATTATTTAATTATTTAATTGTTAAATGATTAATATAATTAAAATATAAATATCTCGCCAAATGATAAAGTTAGGAAATGATTATAAGTGTTTATTATTGACTTTAAAGTAAAGGAAATGGTAGTCAAATTGGATTTGACTTCCTTGGATATTTATTTTAAATTGTTAAAATTGAAATATTTTTTCCTTTAATTTTTATCAATTTTCGGCCATATACCTATATAAATATAATTGTTATATTTTTAAATTGCTTTTGTTGACTTGTTGAATTTTCATTAAAGATGTAATGATCAAATTGCAAGTTGATTAAAGTAAGCTTTAAATGAAACAAATGAAAAATATCTAGATATTTTTTCTTACTACAATTTCGGCCAATGGCTTGATTTGGGTGAGTATATATTGTTTTGTTTCATTTTTAGGGTTTAAGGATTCATAAGTCACAAAATGAAACACAAAAGTAGTTGAGAGAAAAGTTTGAAGAAAAGAAGGAAAAGTTTGGAAATCTTAAGGTTTTGTAAGTTTTCTTTCAAATCTTCCAACATGAAAAATGTTTCTAACATGCTTAGCTTCATCTTGTGTTGCTTTGATGTTGTCTCTCTACTTATAGTTTGTGTTTTCATTGTTGTGAACTTGAATGAAAGATGTGTGTATGTAAGTAGCCTTGAAATGGTTTCAAAGGCTTACTTTTGATTCTTTGAAAATCAATTTGCCATTTTAGAGTTAGTAAGCCACTCCTTGGTGACCTAGAATTGTTCTAGAGTTATTTCAAAGTGGTGAGGCTTGATTGGTGAAGTATTGAATGGATTAAAGTGTTGGATTTTGTAAATTTGGTGAAATTGGACAATTTGATGTATTATGATATGAATATGATGCATGTAAAATTTTAGGTTTATTGGATTTGATCTTGGCTTGTTTTGAACAAAAAGGACCAAATCGCAATTAATTAAAAATTTGGGGGTCTCTCTGCAATTTCAGAAAAATTGGGGATTTGTGTGAAATCTGATTTTGATGCATTAGATGTGTTGAAAAACATTTTAGAAATGATTTAGAATCATCCAAAATTATATTTGATAATTTTTGGGCTAAAATAATCAATTTATAAACTTTTGGGGCAATTCGGTAATTTTCAAGAAATTTGATCTCTTGTGTAATTTTTCAGAATTTGATAATTGGATAATTAAATAATTAAGTTTATTTAATTTATCCGAGAAAAATTTTGAAATCGAAAAATTTTGATTTTCCACTATTCCGCTGCGTTACCGATATTCCCCCTTAAAACCCCAACAACTTAACCATTAAAATTTCCGTTACGTTTCCCGTTAGCGTGGAACCGAAAAGTCAAGAAATATCTAAATTACATGCATGTGGAAACATCAAAATTGGATTATATATCATATATCAAGCATGAAAAATGTAATGGATAAAGGATCAGACATGCTCTGATACCATTTTGTTGGGATTTTGGCGCGAGGCGCAGCAGAAGCTCGCGGTTCGGGTGAAATTATAATTTAAAATTTTTTAAATTACCGAATGAATTATTCATTCATATTTCACCTAAACATATTTATTCGATATCAATTAGCGACGTAAATAGTTAAGAAACATCGCGAAACTTTTACGAAGATGTTTCTTTCGCAAAATGGCATAAAATACGTTTTTGACCGAACCGACCACCCAATGCACATGAGGGCTACCCAGGTCAGCCCCAACAGTACTAAGGCAGTTCATGGGCTGCCTCAACAGTGACCAATTCACTGTTTGGACAGCTGTCACCCGGTTGACTCAAAAGTCACTCGGTAACGCCGTTTTTCGCCGTTTTCGCATATTTCAACTCTGAAACATTTTTCGGCAATTGTTCCAACACCCAAAACACATCCAATACATTTATGTGACATCATTTTCATCACCATAAGAATTTTTTTTCCAGATCTGATCCAGAAAGCAAAGATATCAATTTTTTTATGCTTTAATCCAATTTTCTTAACATTAATCACATTAATCACAACACCAATCCAAGCCATCACCAATGAAGCACTCAAGAATAATTCTAGGCATTACAAGAGTGGTCATAACAATTTAGAATGGTAACATATCATCAAATGATCAAATTGAACAAATATTACAATAATATCATTCGATTCTACTTCACACATGCACTTAGCCTTCCATTCCATCCTCCAAATAAAAAAGGCCCAATTTCTATAAAGTAAAAAAACCCTAGAACCATTCTAGTAATTGAAGAAAAAGAAACTAATTTTCTACACCTAAGAATATTAAAGATTGCCTCTTAATCTTCAACATTCCTTAAGCTTTTTCTTGATCTTTCTTCACTTTCTTCCTTGTTTCATCAAACAAAATTTGGAGAGTATTTGGAAGATGATATTTTCGGCCATTGCTAGCCATAAATAAGAAAAGAAAAATTTTCCCTTTAAAAAATTGTAATTGCCGACTTATTAGAGGCATTTTTATCATTTTTGGAAAAGTTAATTTGATCCAAACTCAAATTAATAAATTATGCCACATGTTACCATTGAATAATAAGCATGTGTGATAACAATTACACAAATGAAAATTATCTAATTAAATTAAATATAAAGTTAAAATAGTCAAAAATCAAATCTAACACTTTAACCTTAAATTTAATGCCCTGTGTAACCAATATTAATTAAACATATATTCCATAACAATTATGAAATATATATATCAATTAATCATCTAAATATTTAACATTTAAATATTTAAATAGTTAATTAATATAATTATTATCCATTTTTTATTTTATTTACATTAAATAAAATACGTATAGAAAGAGACATGTGTCAAAATCTCATTTGACAATTAATTAATGTGTATCTAATCAGATTATGTATCAAATACAAATACATAATAATTACGATTGACCAAAAAATGCCATTATGCATGTGTTTTCGTTTAAATGATTCGAATTAACTCATTTAATTCGGTGAAGTATTATGAATAATCTGTATTATTCATAAGGCGTTGCCCAAGTGCTCAACGAGTACACTTCATATTGTGGGACTCTCTAAGTTTAGTTTTATCCGTCACGGAATCCAATTTCGTGTCCATAATTCACCCACTCATGAATTATGATGACCACGGATAATCTCGCTAAACTATGCAAGTCGAGGTCACCCACTCTTGTCCATAATTCACCCACTCATGAATTATGATGACCACGAATAATCTTGCTAAACTATGCAAGTCGAGGTCATTGCATACATATATCTCTTCGTCATAGGCTATCCATATTATACATGGGATGTAGAAAAGAATGTCAAATCCTTATGGTATAATATAGTTGACTTTCAAATTTAAGATCTCTAATAACACTCAAAACTTGCTTCCGAAGTTATACCACGGCCATGGATTTACTAGATAGCAAACACGTGTAGGATACCTATGCCTCGTACAAAGAACTGAAGGATTCTATCTTGATACGCACTGGATATCATGAGCATCAGTCCACACCCAACTAACAGGCGGAGGTCTGATCTAAATAGATCGATGACGTGACTACCATCGGTAACACCCCTCATACATAGATGCTACTGATAGGGAATAGGCCACCCTATCCCCTTGAGCCTTTGACTATATGACAGTTACTAATCTCATTTCATGTATATAAACTCGTGCATGGGACCAATGCCTAACTCTTCATCATGCATAACACTTCTCGTACTAAGTACCAATTTACTACACATTATAACTTTGACATTGAATACTTATGATGCATTACATATATACTATTTACTATATACCACATATGTGATATTTCCTAACTCTGACTGAAATGAACTATGTTTCTAACTTGACTTGGTGGACTGAATACCCTAGGGACTGCCATCAGTATCCATCCCCTTGAACTCGCCCTCTGAGTAAATCTGCAAAATAAAGAATCTGGGAGTAAGGGGGTCAGATCGTTTGAACGACCTGGTGAGTGCATACTAAAAATAACAAAACCATAGGAAAAATCCAAAACCTATCCGTAAATTATTATTTTTCATGCATGAATCATCAAAAACATATCAAGCGCTCAACGCCCAAGTCGCGCATATAGACTGAGCGAGGAACGAATGATCCTTTGTCGATAAGTTAGCGGGTCATACCATTTCAGATGGATGAGACCCTAACGATCACCCCCCGGCAGAAACATATGATGAGTCGTAAAAAAATATAAAAACATGCAATGAGCGTCGGGGCATAAATATAACAATGATCGATCATCTAAGTGGAAATATATAGATAGCTCAGAAAAATATAAAAGAATAAACAAGCGCTGAG